>JALHCF010000177.1:0-235509 GCA_024341135.1 Tolypocladium album | reverse complement strand
GGGGGGGGGGCTCTTCATATAGGCTTTAGCTCAATCGGGCCAGATTCATCAGTTGAGACTCTTGCCACCCGGAAGTACGGAGCCGACCCGCTAACCTATGAAGTCGGGGATAGAAGGTACCAGCTGAACAAGTCCTCTCAAACCCTCCGGGAGCACTGGGGCCACGCAGTGCCTCTCCGATGTAGGTAGCAGTGATGGCCCATACTAACTACGCCAAAGAGTCCCGTTGGGTAATCAAGAACTTGATCAAGTAGGGAAAGCTATACATTTTTTAGGTATCAGGTATTAAACACAAGACTACCAAATTGACTATTGAAGTGATTGCTTGGCTGCTAGTTTGACTGTTAGTTTGACTGTTAGTTTGACTGGGGAATCTAACACGCTTCCAGCGGCGGTACGTTTTAATAGCTATTTCTCATCCCATTGTTGCTGATTTTGCTAGGTCATCAATGAGCACAGGCCATTCTGACCCTACTCGAAGAGTCAAAGCGTTCAATCACCCATCCGTTACACAAGTCCTGACAGGAAAAGAACGTAGCTGGATATTCTTGACGAATTTCGTCTCAAATTTTATTAGAGGGCGATGAAATGGATACGAGAATTTCGACAAAGTGTTCAGTATATCAATGCAAGCTTCCTCTGATTGTATTCCCACGCGGTCATGGGCGCGTATTTTGGCGTCTCGCCATAACACAGAAACTCCACTAGTGTGCCAACATCTTGTGAACGGTTCGGCTTACCAAAATAGGCCACAGAGAATCTATCCTCGACAGAGGCCGATTTGCCCTCGGGAAAAACCACGCGGTGACTTGTCGAACGAAATTTGTTGTTGGTCCAGCGTTGAAGGCAGTCACCAATGTTGATAATCATCTCCGAGTTATTTTTCAAGGGTATAGGAAAGTAGTGGCCTTGGTGGTGTTGATCTTCGATTTCCAGTCCACCAACTGAGTCCTGGAATAGCAACGTGATGGTGCCGAAGTCTGTGTGTTCAGATATCCGCTTAGAGCCCTGGAGAAGACTAGCAATGTCACACCCAGGATAATGATTCAAGCGCAATTCCGAAGTGTTCTGCTCGCAGAGGTTCCGTAGGAACGATGGACCAAAGCCCAGGCCAACTGCCAATGCTTCAAGAATTGCCTGGTGAACATGGTGGCAGCGTTCATAGAATGACTCCATGTTATTCCGGAAGCCTGGAGTGTCAGCTTCATCTGGCCATGTATTTGGATAAAGATCATCAGATGCAGGCCCGATGTCAAAGGATTCCTGCGAATTGTGTCAGCTCAACGTCATCATTAACGGTTTGGAGGCCGAGGCATTACCTTAACGTCGTAAACATATTCAGCGTTCCGTCTCCCCTTTTCGTAGTCTTTCACCATGGAAACCTTCTCTTTCCCGACATAGCTATAGCCACGGTTCGCTTGAGGAGGATGCGCAGCTTTTTGCTTAGCTAGAAGCGGAAGTGAAAAGAATCGCTTGCTCTGTGCCAATATCTGTAAGCTGATTGTCTCGCCGTTAAGACGGCTCGTAGTTTTATCCCACCCATTCAAAGATCGCTCGGAGCTCCTGTTCACTGAACCCGTGATTAATGAGCTTTACAAAGCCCACATTCCTCAGACACTGAACAAGATCTTCGCAGAATAGGATTTTGCGACTCGAATCCGCTCCGGATCCAGGAACTCGCTCAAATCCAGCGTGCGAACAGTTTGGTTTGCATTCATGACGAATTGTTCACTTGCAGCAATGAATTACGCCTGAAATTGTCCTACGGAGGGTTGGCAAGTACAAGACGGGAGCGCTGCTTCTCCCCTTATACTTCGGAACTGAAAGAAATACCGTATAAACTCAGAAAACTCGTCGCGGCCCCACGAGAATTTGTCCCATTTATTCTGCGGGGAGAGCCAATGATTATCTTGTCTTCCTATTATTAAATGAGGGATCGTGTACAGTAGCGAAATAGATGATCGTTTAGCTGATTGGATGTCCCCCTGCAGTAGTACTGATGGGGCCGCGACGAATTTTCTGAGTTTATACAGTATAACGTTAAGTGATGCAACCGGAATACGAGGGGCTTGCTACAAGCGGATTCTTCACAGATCCAATATGCATTGCGGCCACGTGTCAAAGCTATCATGCATTCGAGCCAGCATTGAGGTGAGACAGAAACGGGATGCGACATCTGTTGTGTGCTTGAATGGTAGTGCTAATTTCCTGCAGCGTCAAGTCCGTCGAACATGGATCCTTTGCGTACAGGACACTCAAGCAGATTGTCCACATCAACACTGCAATCCGATCAACCGCAAGTGGGACGACTCGGAACACGGCGGAGACGCCGATTTCGTGCTGATACCACTACTCCACCATCGGGCAACGTACAGCTGCGCACATCGGCTACATCGGCAATAACAGGCCGGCCAAGGCTCATGCAGTGATTAACTTAACAGGTTGAGCCCATGAACGGCCCGTCAATGCCGTTGAAATCTCGCGATGTCGACGTATCGTGCGCTATTTTGTTGGTCCAACGAACAACTTAACTAATGCAGGGAGTTCGAAACACGCCAGTTGCAGGATGTTGGTGCCAGATATCCCGCCGCGGAGCTCCCATATAGCGCGCGGTTCGAGATCCGCGTCGCGGACTAGCTGCATCCCTCAGATATAGTTGATTATCTTAAACCCGCAGCCGCAGATGTGGGGGGGTCACATTAATCTACGGGCCATAACACAGATCTTTCCGCCAACCTCTCTTTCCGACCAAGATCAGGGGTCAACCAACAGAAAATGCAAAAGTGCATCGCCTGACTCGCAAAAGTGGTTTGGTTTGGACCTACTGATCAGCAGTTAGAGCATGGAAATGCGGGAGATGAAGGCTTCTCAGCACTTCGGCTTCGTGTGAGGGACATGTGATCATCGCGACGACTGGCGGCAGTAGCCCATACCATTCTACAATTCTATTACGAGCTGATCTTTGCCTATGGAGTAGAAGTGGCTAAGATACAAGCTTAAAGTTTCTAGGCTTCGACGACTGACATGGTAACACAGAAGTTCCAATCACCCCCCACCCCGGCCCCCTCCCCTCAGGAGACGAGCTACCAACACAGTTTGGCTATGGTCTTTATCCGCAATGCCGCTTCTTCCGAGACCTGGAACACTTCAAGGTACTATGGAGGGTTTGAGTCTTGACCTCCATCCCCGACACTGAGAACATGAAGTGGGCCAATCCAACACCAACAGGTTTCTGATAACGTCGTTTCTAGGCGGTTCTCATCGAAGATGCGGATGCTCTGTGGCCACGCAGTGCGGATTGACAATGTTCAGTGTGCATGTGTCACGTAACGAGGGATCTACCGTATAACCTCACAAAATTCGTTGTCGCCCCGCAAGTGTTCTTACAAGGGTGAAGAGCCAATAAGCTGCAGTATCTTCACTTTAAGAATTGAGACACAGACTGATCATTGGCTCTCCCCACAGAACAAGTGGAAATGAGACCTGTGGGCCGACTACGAATTTTGTGAGGATATGGTATTAAGGATGGGATAAGTAACAAATTGGAACATGTTCATGGAATCGACAACTCCACAACAAATTTCGCGTAAAGCTTGATCTGAGCCAGCACCAACAACCCAGAGTCCGCTTTGAGCCCGGACCAAGGTACATCGGTGGGACCGTCACTCACTCTGGAACTGGAAGGAAGGGAGGTAATTCCGACAACGGTGAGGTCATCAACGGATCTTTTGCGCTGAATCCTCTCTTGTTGGCTCTACCGGTACGGTGCCATCCCCGACGGCGATACACGCACATGAGTAATTTGTTGGTTCAATAATGGATCTTTTCACTGCCTGGCTCTAGACTTCACGACGGCTATGAGTAGCTTTGAGTCCAAAGATCCACGTAGGGCTGTGCACGGCCCGGCCCTTGAAAGAGGTGGGGGCCTGTCGGCGCTTTTGCAGCGTCCCCGCCCAGGCCCCCACTCCCCCTGTCCGGGAGCCTCAGGCGCCGGCTAGTCTGCTTCCACGAAGCGAAGCGCCTGTTTTAGACGTCATCCCGTCTAATACTCCACGGACTGGTCTGGCACAGTCGGTTGGTTCACATCCATGTTTCTAGTGCGAATCGATGTTGAATGGCTGTATGTGATAGAGACTATCGCCCGCGCCAAAGATATCCGTCACGAGTTCGGTGATCATGGTCGTACATGGTTTTCTGCCGTGGCTACACGCCACACGGAATCTCTCACTGAGAGGACGGAAGTCATATTCAACTACTTTGGAAATTATCACCAGCTAGAGTGTTCTAGTGCCACATTCAAGCCGTTCACGGCGATGGGACCTCAGCCCACGGAGGAGGGAGGCCCGGACGTGCCTCGGCCAGCACTGCTCGAACTCGCCTTGACCATCTCCTGCGACAGGCTGCGCATCGGTCTTTCTTATAACAAGGGCATGAAGCATAAGGAGCGTCTACGACATTTGATCACAACAGCTGCCGCTCTAATGGAGAGTGCTGCTCAAAAACTGGCTGTTTCCCCCAGACGCCGGACTCTCAGCGATGTTCCCCTATTACCTGGGGGGTATGAGGGCTTGCAGGCATTTGTGAAGACTAAACTGCTAGCCCTGGGGCTCAGCGAATCTGATGTTGAGGATATCCTCCCGTTGGGCCCTACGCAGCAGGGCATCTGGATGAACAAGCTCCTCAGCCCGGACCTATAACATTCGCTGGTCCTGCAACGTTCGCTCCCTAGCGCCAGGCAAGGGGGATCACCGCAGAGGAATTGCGAGACTTGTGGAACAAACTCGTGGACCGACATTCGATCCTTAGCGGCGGCTCTAATGTTCCATACATTTAACTTCAAGTTTCACACACAATCTGCTATGGAGTTAACTTATCTTTTTCAGAATGGTTGTTCATCAAATCGATCAAACACTCGTCGCAGTAAAGTACCAAATAAAGATAATATGATGCGCTCAACTTCTTGCCTTCGACTGGCAACGACGCTTCATTGATACTGACAAGGAAGCTGACAAGGTTCGCTGGAAGATTGATGTGTATCTGATACCAATGATAAGACCGTTACAACCGATCCTGAGCACAGCAAAGAGGGGCAGAGCAGACTGGAGTCGACGCCGACAGTCGGCACCCAGCTGCTGGAAACGTTTCCACTCCACTTCCTTAATGATAGAAAGCGTTGTTGAGCCCATCGAGACGGGAGGGAAGTGGCGCCGCTTTTGGTGGCCTCGACAGTGAGGGCTGGCACAGCCCACAGAGTATAGGTAGTGTACCTGCATGGGGTGCGCCAACCTATCCGTCAGCTGAGACGCACCTGAGGCAGGGATACTGCGAGGTATGTACTCTCGTACGACCCCAGGGACCCCACTGTCCCCGCTTGTATCCCGCTCCCAATTGCCGGAGAAGCTGACCACTTGGAAGTCAATTATCCTGAGTGGGGTCGCGTAAGCACTCTAGCGCCTTGTCCTCCGACGACCTCCTCGTGCAAGTAGAAGACAGGAGTCCGACGCACGATCCTGCGTATTACGGACGCACTAACCCACCTGAAGTTTAGCTTGCATTTCGCTTAGTAGTTAAGGTTAATCGAAAATGCATAGTACGAGCACAGAACGACACCGCCAAGCTTGCGTGCAAGCCCGCCCGTGCGGCCCCGCTAAAGAATGAACGCCCGTCTCAGCTGGCGGACGGCACTTGGAACAGGACATGTATGTACTGTACGAGGACCTATTGGGACTCTTTCGGCGGAGCCGGCACTTACGAGTACAGCATAATATAGCCATGCGGCTTATTAAATGGCCACCTGAGGCAGCTGCTGCCAAATGCGGGAATCGGAACTATACATAGCACGGGCCGATTTTGGAATCCTTCGGTTGAGTGGGCACTTGCACTTTCTTATTTTCCCCATGGTCAGCTCGCATGACAACAGGGGCCAAGTACGAGTAGTTGCTGGCAGGCGCCCTTATATCCGCGATCTTGGTACTGCCCTCAATTAATAGCACCGTGCATAAAGGCCAGTCTGCCATCATGGTGAGGCATCACGTCGTAAAGGATGTTCTACCGCCGTCACTGCTAGCTTCGGTGCCGTCATGCCATGACTTTACCAATAACTTAGCCACGGATCCTCGCATATGTGAGCTTGGTATCGTGCCAACGAAGTGCCGCGGATTCTTGGAAGTCATCGTTCCGATTCGTGCAACAAACTCTAAGCGCGACAGTCATAATATCCAGACGCCCCATATAAAATTTTAGCTCCGGCCGCCGATCTTCTCGTAATAGACGAGACAAGGCATTCCCTGAGCGATGCAAGCTACACGTAACTACGAGTACGAGTATCCGTTTGGCCTCATGACCGGAATATGCGGGCATAACCGTACAACGTCATAAAATCGCCGTGCACCCAGGGGGCACTGCTGCTGCAGATTTAAGAAAGGGGATTGCCCACTCTCATGCCCAATTTCATACACATTTCAACCATCAAATATATTCATTCTATTACAGCTATACTCCTCATAAGCAAGATTCGTAATCCGTTATCTACTTGCTACATTCAACTATTCATCATGCTATCTTACTTTGCATCGTTGTTAGTCTTTACGACTGCAATCACCTCGACGACGGCCGCGCCTCAGGCTGGGACGCCTGGCTCGACGATCCCCACACCTACGGATGCAAATGGGGTCCCTCTACCCACACCTATGTGTCTTAATACTGTACTACAAGTAAGTAGTGATAATTAGTAAAGGGAATACCGCCCCTGAATATACGCTGACAAAGAGATGGAAAGGATGGAACTAGAAAGCTTCGTTATAATGGCACAGTTTACCTTAATGACATGAAGATTGACGAGACGACGGAGCTTTGTGGTTGTGAACCTTGCTCTCTGACCAAGATTGGTGCAGAATACTGTACTCTTGAGAACCCAGCTTGGAACGGAACGGCCTGGGTGCTGACATGGCAACGTCCCTGCCCTACTAGTATATAACGCCCACACCGAACGGGCGGTCCAGCGCGGCGCGCTGGAAACGACGGGGCGGCCACGGGCGGCCACGACAGAAACAACGGAGCGATCGCGGGCAAGATTACTAGGATCAGTCTGCTTACTACTGAGCAGACTGAGCAGACAGAGCAACGCTGATCAATGGAGAGCTGGATTGATATATAGACTGCAGTCGTTACTAGAGTAGATAGCCAGATCTCTAGTGATCTATCTAAGTCATTCATCATTGATTGAGGAAGTGCAAACCTTCCTAACGGATATCTTTGTTACACTGCTCGTTATATAAGTCAAGCCTGACTTACTGCCCTAAGCAACAGCAAACCTTAGGATACCATTGAGGCATCCGTTACACCAGTCCTCTGATCCGTAACCACCTTAGCAAGTCTGCGTAAGCACTTAATTAATAATAGACTATATTATTTTGGACTTATAAGTTAATTTTAGACTCTTGCCACCATTTCCGGCAGGTTCAAGAGCGTATTCGAGGCTACGACTGAAATTTTCCCCGGAGGCGCCATGTACTGCAAGAAGCTGAGCCATAAACTTTGCAGGACCTTGTTTCGCATATTTTGGCAGAGTAATGGTTACCGTAGCAGGTGCAGAAGATGCGACTATACATTTCCCAGTAGTAGTCAGTTTAGAGCCTAACCACTCCTAGATATATAGATTAGAGCGGTAAAGAAAGACGCATAGGTTCCTTATATGGGCCATGGCTAATATGTAAGGTATCGATCTGATTCGGGATTTTGGCAGGATACCCGGAGTCTGCAGCGTTCTAATAACCCCAGCCAAATAGGATTTCGGCCTCCTATCTGCTTGATTGGGATCCATAGTCTGTCGTGCGAACTTCAAAAGACTCGCCAGGCTTGATAATATCCGGCACAAACATGCTATCAATAAACGCTCAAGATAGAGGCGGTAGAGGTAGCGGTTGAGAGACGCATAGTGGTAGTGGCTTAGTTAAGAGATAGCTTATAGAAGACTCAGCAAACCACGAAACTCGAGAGATGAAGAGGTCTGGGTAAGGGGAATGGAATGGCTTGAAGAAGAGTTGAGAGAAGGGAAAGGAATACAGACACCTTTTTGTATTAACGAAATAGAGCTGTATGCGAGGTTCCCAAGGCTATATGATCGCATATGTTGCTTTCTGTCTCGGTTCTCCAAGCCAGATAGAAGGTGCTTCCTATTCCACGCTCACCATGTGCTTGTGTACAAACGTAGCTGTTGGTACGAGAGCTACTTTCCTGTGTGTTGATCGACGTGCATCACAACCCTGCAAGAAACACACCTCATCGCGAGCGAAAAGGAAAGCTACTATCTATATCCAGCCAGGCATGTGGTCAAGTCACTCACTAATAGTAGCCCTTCGACACTCAAAGATTCTGATCGGAGAGCCAGCTCTATAGCGCCATTCTGTTTACGCCACAGTTGCTTTCGATTCCGGGGGAACATAGCACAGACCGAAAGCAAAACTGTCCAGCATGAGATGCAAGTATGCAACGGACACAGTGACAGCGGTCCACAACAAAACAGTATGGGACTTTCATGCATGGCAGCAAAAGATCGCGTGACCTGCGTTACACTGTTGGTCGAAAGATCTGGCACAACATTGGACCGGGTTGTGTACATGTAGTGCAGGCAGCCAACAAGCCGGCAACCAATCCGTGGGCTCAACAACAGTGAAGCAAGGACAAGCTCCTGGCCTGCCCGCACCATCCCGTTCTCCGCAGTTGACGAATCGCCAATCGCAGCTACCATTTAGGCTTGCGTGGTTTCGGCAGCGCCGTTAAGGCCCCTGTTCGATATCCTGGCATGGTGTGAAGGTGAGCGTTGCAGCGCGCCCACCTAATTGGCTAGGAATGCGGGAAAACTATAGTGCGAGCATAGCCACAATAGGGGCACAGCTCGGCACATAAAGACCGCCTCAACAGGCATTTTCATGTAGGAATTAAGGCTATTCGCATCGTCAATTCGTATGCTCCTAAAGGCCCCAATAGCGCATAGCGTGACACATGGGCAAGGTGTCAGATTGAGGCTGCCTAATTAGGCATAGCGGACAACACGTGATGGAGGCAGGGGGCTGTGCCCCTTTTGCACCCAGACCTGCTGCTTAGAGACAGCAACAACACAACGTGAATGGCTTCAATTGTCCCTGTGTGAGCTTTACATCGTGGCCTTCATTTTGCGATCGACAGCAGCAGCAGGGTCCGCTTATTCGTGCGCCACAAGCCGCCCTTCTGACACCAGGGCCCATCCCGAATTGGCCGAGCCGGTTTTTTATCTTTTGTCTACTCCGTACTTCCAGCCGGCTCTGAAAAACCAAAAACAGACATGCGGCAGCACGGCAAGACGGCTTCAGGGCCTTGCCCGTCGACAGGGGCGTAACCTGGGCTTGATACCGAGCTTACCACATGCCCGCGGCGATCAGCAATGAACTGAGGCAATTTCCATCGCTGTGGGCGGGCGAGCCCGGCTGATCTCAATTTATCTGTGCATATGGAAGGGAGACGTCAAACCGTCCGCGTCGCGATGCTTTGTTTGCGTTACTGGCGAGACGGCTCGCGCCCGTGTCCAACCGGCCGGCACCCGATTTCTGCCGCGTGTGCGGGCCTCCAGCTCGCGCACTCGCGTGAAGTAGCCCGTACTTCCATACGAGTACGACCAAGTGTCCTACTCCGTACATTCGCAGCTTTCGCATTGCCTTCCCCACCGCTTCGGCTCGTAGACTTGAGCTCACGACACCCGCAGTGGATGTGCTCGTACTAGTGGTACGTACGGGCCTCCTCTCCGTCCTGCACGCTCCTGGGCATCTACTCGACGCTCTATCCTGCTGTCTTGGTTGTTCTGCAAGAGACTAACCACAAGCTCCCATCGCAGCTCGCGCAATTTGACATCTGTCCATCTGAGTCTCGCACCACGGCCCTGCGCTATTGCTCGTACGCTACCCGCCTCTCCGACAGGCCGTCTTACTCCGTAAACATCAAAGGCACAATCCGTCTTCATTCTACCACCGGCCAACTCCCCTGCCCACACCACACGGATCGACAAAGGATTTGACGTGACTGATGCGCCTTTGCAGTTCGTGATGCCTCAGCCAACCAACGCATCATCGTCGGCGACAGGCCGAAACGACCTCATCTCTCTTCCTCAGGAGCTTCTTCTTTCCATTTGGTCCTTTCTACCTAACCGCGATATTAAAAGTCTGCGTTTAACGTGTTCAGCTATTCACGACACAGCGCGTCTGCGCCTCAACAGGGTCTTTATATCCGCCAATCCGAGGAACATTGATGTGTTTCGCGCTATCGCAGACCACGATTCGTTTCGCAAGGGAATCTTTGAAATCTTCTGGGACGATGCGCGCCTAGCTGAGTCTCTAGAAGATGAAGACGCAGATCTCTATTATGGGATTGACCCAGATTATTCCGAGGGAGATTGCCCCTCGTGGTATGGCAAAGCGTGCAAAGATACCATAGAGAACCTATGGGACCGCAAGGAGTTTGATACGGATACGCCCGAACACGAGGCACGGGCAAAACAAGTCGCCGCTCAACTACCACTCACAGAGTCCTGGGCATACTACCAAAAATTACTTAAACAACAGAGGCATGTAATATCATCTAAGGCCGATGTCGACGCCTTGAATATGGATTACAACGCTTTCCTTCGTTAAGGAGAGTTACTATTACCCCTGCGGCACATGGCTTTATATTTTGTCCGCTATATGAAACGCCAATGATCCGTGCTTTTCCATATGGCTTCAACTACCCGATTCCCCGGGGATGGCCGGCGGTAGATGACTTTGACCCGCTTCCTAGGCCATCCCCGTGGGTCGAACAAGCTGGTTTCAGCAGTGACGAGGTTAAACAAGAGAGGGCGAAGTGGCGTGGCTTCAGTATCGTCACGCATATACTTGCGCAGAAAATTCAATGCCAGGATCAGTTCCGTATCCCCGAATTCGTTATCGATATCCACCGACTCAATACTGGCTTAAACTGTTTGACCAGCCCTGCGAAGAGTATAACAACCTACATACTATTCTTCGACAGCCTGGCTTCCGCCGTATTGACCTTGCGCTAATGGTTCTTGGGATCGAGTATGAGAATTGGCGATCATTTCGAAATGGATATCTTGGCCGTGCACTAGGCGATGCCACCGAGCTAGAGCACATTAGCCTCAGAACCGACGTGGAAGGAGATCCACGTTGCGCTAGGCAAGCTCCCGGAGCTGGCCTTTCCATAGAGTCCTTCATCCCGTTGCGTTCCATCTTCCCCGTCGACAAGTGGCCTAATCTTCGACACTTTGGCCTCTCGAAATTTCTCGTCCAACAGGCCGACTTGCTTGCTCTCCTTGCTGCATTACCAGAGACGCTACGGTCGGTAGAGCTAAGCTTCCTCGAGTTCTTGGATAACGGCGGAAGTTATAGAGACTTGATAGACGACATGCGCCAAACACTAGGCTGGGGCAAGCGAGATGTGGCCGCGAGGCCCAGCGTCAGCATCGCTCTAGATCTCATCGAGCAGCCTACCGCTGGGCGTGCTATTTGGGTCATTAAGGAGGTTAGCGAATTCCTTTATGGCGATGGTCCAAATATATTTAGACAAAAATGGGGTCCGAACCAAGTATTACATGGCGTAGGAGTTATACGAGACGAGTTTGAGCCGGCTCACGAACGACCTAATGCATCCGTTATTGAGCTGAGACGGCTGGGCATCTTAAGGAGTAGATGATTAGGAGTGCAGTATTCTAGTAATCATTAAACTCTCTATTCCTCATCCATACTACGCTTTCAAACAGGCTTTCATTTTGTTTGATTCAATACACTTCATAGCGCCCATTTGTGTCTCACCACCTAAGTTCGTCATTACAGATGTTAGTTCAATGTTCGCATTTGAGAGACAAGCATGTGTCATGTACGCATCACACTAGCCAAACAGGCTAAGTAGAATACACACTTAATTAGATGCTACTGTCGTATTTGTGTGCGTGGACTCTGCAAATGTGATGGAATATCAATTTAAGGAGGCACTGGGGAGAGGGAAAACAAGTACATTTCAACCATGAGATCTCCGAGATCTCCGAAACCAAATTCGATTCCAAACGACTTTCTCAGCTTAGCGAGACAACCCGGAGCAGGCGTCTGTATCCTTAAACTGTAAAACACCCACTTTACTTGCCATGCCGTCAGCCGTTTCTCACGCAGCTTATGCAATACCGATACAGACATACACAGCTGCTTGCAGCCCCGAGCAATCAGACTGCCGGCTTCCATGCATAAAAACTTTCCAGAGAGATGCCTTTACCGTGTGCAATATTCCAGCAGCCATTGCCAGCCTGGACCTTGTAGAATTTTGTACAGTGGTCCACCATGCCACTTTGCGTAGGCGTGGGCGTGATGACGCCGCCGTTGTTGGTCGTAGTGCTGGGGGCAGTCGTGGTCATGGCGGTTGCGATGCCTACGCAAACATAAACATAAGCTGGCAGCCCCGAGCAGTCGGCCTTGACAACCGGATTCCATGCGTATAAAGGGGCCAGATCGATGCCCTTTGCGTGAGCAATATTGTAGCAACCATCGCCAGGCTGAACTTGGTAAGATGTTACGCAATTGTCTACCATGCCGCTTTGTATATGCGTAGGAGTTACTACACCTATTTATAGGCATGGCTTTTACTTATCTGAACGCCCAGGAGGTATGGGATGCCTTCTGCGGCACCTACGAAGCTACATATGACCATCTTGGCCGCTTCGACAGCTGGTTCTCCAGAAATGGTGGAAATGGTGGATCTTTGAATCTGCGAGAAGAATGGAAGAGCTACATGCTCGTCTCCCTAGATTCCATGGTGCAAGATCGACCTTCTGGTTTATGTATCACAACAGAGGGTAAGTTAAGCCTTGCTGTCATGTACCGAGCTATACAAGGTATATCTACTTTGTATCAGAAAGGTACTAATGACTATTCTAAGCCAATCTGCCCTCAAGTCACCATTTAACATGCATTGGGCAAACAAGTCAGTCACGAACCGTATGATGATTAGACTGTCCCGGACATGCCAGCACATGGACGCGCCAACCGCCTAAGGTCACAGTGTACGTTACTTGAGTGTTTGATAACTTTCTGAAATATTCTTGGCACAGAGAAGGGAGAGAAAGCATGAATTCAGAGGCTGACTTGGCTTATACATGTTCATGTAACCAAGGATTAGCAGTAGGCTTTGCAGACAAGACACGCGTCTTAGTGCAGAGTATCGGAATTACCATGATATAGTCTCAGCATCATATATTGGACGATGTTTGTGTTTATCGTCGGATGTCCTGAGTCGAATTCAGAAAATTAGCTACTACAACTCGCAGTACATCACACAGAATCGCAGCGTTGCGTCGGTTTGAGGTGCCATTCAATCAAATGCTTTCCTATGTCCGTATATTGTACACAGATAATTTGCACGAAGCAAAAACAAAGCTCTCCAATGGAATTTACTTGCGTTCAAAATCCAGCATCTGTCAGCTGTGTGTTTTTGACAATCCACTACGGCTCCTTGACTCCCTCGGCGTCTCCTCATAAGCTGGTGGCGGGTCCCTCGCCCTCGCAGTCTCCAGGGTGTTCACCTCGCACTCAGCAGTTGGTCCGGAGACGCCTCTCTCCATAGAGCTGGCAGGTGAACGGACCGGTCTTCCTCTCTCGGCGCGCCGGGCCATGCGCTCCTGCTGGCGCATCTGCCTCATGTGACGCCTCTCCGCCTTGCGCTGGCCGCAGCCCATCGGTCGTTGCGGCACGTAGTAGCTGTTGTTGTAGTCTGGCCCGTAGGCTGGGTTTGGAGCAGTGTAGTTTGCGTTCTGATTTGCGGGCGTGTAGCCGTAGGTCGGTTGCTGGCTGTAGTCTGGTTGCTGGTTGTATGCTGGCCTGGGTCCGTACTCTGGTCGAGGGCCGTATGAGGCTTGCTGGCCGTAGGCGGGCTGGCCGTAGGGCGCCGACTGGCCGTATTCCGCTGGTTGACCATAGCCTGCCTGCTGGCCGTGGTACTGTGCATTTTGTCCATGCCTTCTCTCGCGACAAATGGATCTGACGGCCATTCTGGTGAGAGGCATGATGAAAAACATGGCGGCTAGAGTTATGCAACCTGCGTCGCGTTTGTGGCAATTCCGGATGCTTCTAGCAGCGAGGCTTGCTTGTCTTTCTGCTTGGGTTGAAGTATAAAAAACGGTGCCGAGTATCTGGCAAGTAAGCCGTAACTGAGGCAGTAATATGATGGTTTGAATCTTCGGAAGCGGTCTTCAGATTAAACGGTCTATTATAATACACTTCCCCTTCTTCCTTACACTTGAGGCCTCCCAGCGCCAGCGAACCCCAACAGTCGGCTATGATGCCAATCCAAGCCACGCTGCGTGCGCAGCCTCCTTGCGCACACTCGAATCGCACTCCCGATGCGGCTTAGACTCGAGACCCGGCCCCACACTCGGCTCCGATCCGGACAAGCGGACACCCACTTCGCTGGCCAACTCGCACCAGCAGGGCACGGCCACAATCCAGAAGCCTTCTGGACGACAGCCGGGCTCAACTCTAGCCACTAATTTGCCCTTTTCCCGGTATTTTCTGTCGCCACCTGACCCAGTACGGCGTGGGTGGGTCTACCGTGGGTGTTCGATCGGACTCGGGATCGCATTCGCGTGCATTATCTGGCTGTTGGCGCTACGCAAGTGGCATCTGCGTGTACAGCAACGTTCTTGAATCTGCTCTGCTGGTCCATTAATATTCAAAAATAAAGCCACGAGCTCCAATCCTGCCGGCATACGTCATCACCGCGATCGCGACAGCTCCAAGTACGCTCTCAGCAGAGCAATTCCCCCAGCCTGCGTCTCAACCGTTCGCCCACGCCCACGGTTGTTCGGATCATCCGCCACCTCCTCGAGCCCTGAATCCGGCTTGAGATTCGTAGACGGGGTTGGCTCGCGGTTGTTGCGGTTGGGTCGTGGGATGACTCCTTGGCAGGGCAGCGTCGCGCTCCGGGTCCCGGGCTCCCACTTGTTGGGACCCCATATCTTGTCCTGCGGCGTCCCTTTGTTGCGGTAGTCCGTAGTGTTCGGTGCGTTGTGATTGATGCCGTCGTCGCTCTCCGTGACGCTGGAGAAAGGTCCGGCCCCCCACCACATCCCGAAGCGGCCTGCGCAGTCGCGCGTTTCCAGAGCGGCCTCTACATTGTGCTTGACCCAGTCGACGTATTTGCGGCACTCTCGATCGTGGATAGCCTTGATGCTCCAACCCTCCTTCGTGTTGGCCATCATCCCATTCTTGACACTCGCGGCTTCAACGGGGGCGCAAAAAGCTGTGAGATGATGAAACAAGATACCCTTAAAGGTCTGAGAGTCCTCACTGCAAGTCCCGCTCGCATCACAAATTTCCTCGAGGACGCCGCCTCGGCCAAGGCCTCGCCAGGGCGACAGGCCACGGCTCGGCTTATCCACGGGCTCATTCTTCTCAAGGTCCCAGCCAGTCGCGTTGATGACGGACCGGATGAGCCGGTGGCCGTCTTCCAGGTACGACGCGCTGCCGGTGACCGACCACAAGCCTCGTAAGCCGGTGAGTATGACTCCTTGGTTGTACGTGTACACCGTCTCGTCGCGCTGATCGCACTCTACATTACCGGGCTTCGCCATGTCGACGTGGAATCCGTCCACGTACAGCCCCTGCTTGTTGGTCATGTTGACGCCCTTGAGCCACTTGTAACCCTCGACGGCAGCTGCCAGGTACACGGGGTCTTTGGTTGGGAAGCCTTTGCTGGCGACCCACGACTGGTTGAAAGTGTCGTTGGGGAAGTGCTGGTACATTGAGATGGAGGCGGATATCCACAGCTCGTTGGTGATGGCGTTTTTGTAGGGGGTGAGTCTGGGGTTCCAGTTCATGCCCCCGTGGCACAGCTTCGTGTCCCAGCCCTCCGTGGCAAGGTCCCAGAAAGCTCGAGAACGGTCAGCGAATGTGCACAGCCAGTTGTAGCCATGCCACGACGATGCCTGCATCGCCCGATCGAGCCGAATGGGAATGTGCTTGCAGTCATGCTCTGTGCCAGGATAGTGCAGCTCGGAATGGAGCCGCAAGAACTTGATGGCCTCGAGCCAACCGAGGACGACCCACAGAATGTCGTCGTACGCCTCGAATATGTCAATATGTATTCGACTTTGTGGATCTGTACAGCACTCACTTGGTCTTTGATGGCCAGCACGTCCTGACCGAAAAAGGAGTGGATAACCTGGGCCCAGACTGACGAGATGAGATTCTCTTTCTTTTTCCAATTGGAATCACTGTTTACATCGCCGGACGCCAACGACTGCGTCATGGTCGTCAGCATGCCAGACACGGTTGTTTCGATGACTGCACCCGTCCAGTCGATGGAGGATGGCCATGTGCCATTTACAGCCTCGAAGTAGCTGTCCTGGAGAACGGCTAGGGCATAAAAGGAATCTTCGAGCACCTGCGAGACGTTGGCCGCGGGCCTGTCGTTGCTCAAAGCCTCTGTGGAGCCCCGTGACTGGACAGCTTCACTGCTTTGAAAGTAACCCGGGGTCATTTCGAGGCCAGCGACGAGCTGCACAAGAAAGGTGCCACTGGCGAGGCATCCGGCGAGCAGGCGGTGCATCATGTTGCCAGCGCGATTAGGCAGCCAAAGTGAGACCCAGACAGGCCTCTCTAAGTGGCAGTGGCAGTATTCTATTCCAAGGTCAGATAATCTGCTTGCAATACTTGAGTCGTTTTGGTTCCACAATATCCATCATCCCATCGTTGAATTCTCGCGACGGCTGGCAAGATGAGACCCCCAGCGAAGTGGGGAAGGCGCGAGTGAAGATTCCGGAGCCAGCAGGCGATGGTCGGGAAAGTCGGGCCCAAGTCTACATCTGGGAAATGAGCGGTTTTAAGAAGCTTTGCGTAGCCACGACAGACAATGAGAACCGGCACAGGTTCCTCCGTCCGCTGCCATCGCCGAGGCTGGAGGTGCATGGAGAGGAAGCGACTGTCTCAGGATGTGTCGATGGCGGGGCGGTCGCGTGGCGCCGACGCCACCCCGCCGTTTACAACCTATGGAAATCCACAACCCCAGGGCAGGTCGCTATAAATCACGAGGTATCAACGGGGATGTATTTCTTCTCTCGATTGGGAACCAAGCGTCTGGTGATTTGTTTCTAGTCACATGGGATTGCAAGGGCAGAGAGTTGCGTCTGCGTTGAATTTTACAGCTAGTTAAGGCCTGTTGAATATCCCCCATCGTCAGTGGTCCATTGTGACCTGTACCTCGTGCTTGGGGTTGTGGAGCAACCGTCTGACCGATGATCGAACAAGCTGCTTCGCTCCCCGGCACCGCTCTACCGTTCATCACAGCGTCCCAGACTACATGTATTGCCCACCTCCTGACTGGACCAGAATTGGTGTCTCGACTGCTCTTGTTCTCGGGCTTTTTCTAAATCATCGTAGCAGTTGATGGTACGTAGCTCCGTCAACCCTGGGTTGTCGTGGTGGAATATTACGTTTCTGTCGTACCCTGCGCTCGAATCCTTGGTGGCGTCAGTCTGCAAAGCGGCCAAGTTGTATCTTATTCTTGTGTTAACCGTGGCATAATGTACGGAGCCCGGCTATGTCGAAGATAAAGACATAGTGGTGTCTGTCACGGGGCCAACTTGACCGTCGGACGATAACTTCAACGAGTTGCTTAAGCCGAAACACAGCCATCTTTTGGCTTTATTCCCGGATCTCAAAGAGAGAGGGAAAGGCCTAACTTGCGATGAGCTCTTCTTCAAGGCATCGAACCCATTGTGGCCATCTTCACAACCGCTTATACGACGGCTGCCAAACCTGAATCCAATAAGATCAAGATCGCCTGGGGCGCCAAGACCGAGATGTAGGACTGCCATACACTACACTCATACCTGACCAACGTCGCCGAGTGGAGTCAGGACGCCGTCAAGTTGTATGACCTTGGCAATGCCCATGTCGTCTTGGAGAACAGCTTCATTGAGTCCCTCAAGACGCATTCCTATCCAGCAACCAGCAAGGTGCCGATGCCGGCATTCGCTGCAGGGAGGCATGGACCTCGTGCCCAAAGCCTTTATCTCGTCTTTTCGCGAGGGCAACTTGATCCTAGACAACATTATCTTTGGTGCCCACGTCATCAGCCTCGAGGGCCTGGCTCCGGACGCCGGAAAAATAATGGTCATATACGAGACCCGTGCGGCGAGGGTCCAGCACGTCGAGTCGGACTCTCTTATTCTCGCCATCCCATGACGTTACACCGCGCTGCGCCATCTCTAAGTCGCGACCCTTCACGCCCAAGCAGGAAAACGCGATACGTGATTGCGCTACGTCGAGGCGACTAAGATTCCTTTCCGGTATAGGGAGCGCTGGTGGGAGGAGGTCTTTGGAGCCGAGGAGCAAGGCACCGACGGCGGCCTGGTCAGCGACCTGCCGGTGCACTACATCGTATTCCCCGTCGCTAAAGAACAATGAGCATTTCGCCAGCACCAATAAACGTGGCGCCGTGATTTCGGCAGAACGCGACCATCCTCGGCGCCATGCCGCCCATGCGGCGCGTTCGCATCGCCGCCGAGAACCTCAACGTCGCGTTCCCGGGCTCGTTAGCCTTCCTTGGGGCGGGCACATCGCAGGGCATTCCGCGGACGAAATAGCGGGTGGGAGCGCCTTCTGTTATTCCGGTCCCATGCAAAAATCCCAGTACCTGGGGACCATGTGCGCGACCACGATCGCATGGCTGAATCCAAGTCGAGCCGGAGGCGGGGCTGCGCTGCGTCAACCAGGTCACTGCGACGGTGTCCCGAACAACTTCCTCGAGGTCACAGGCTCGTCCGAGACGAGGAGAAGGAAGCGCACCGCCCAACTCGGCTTCCAAGCGCCGACTGCGGTCGCCCTTGAGGGGAAGTCAACGAAAAGGAACAGCTGCTAGATTCATGTTATACTGTATGTACGAAATGGGTCTAAATGACGACAATGTGTACGCACAAGTACGTGACAGGTCACCGAACCGCATTTACTCGAAGAGGACAACTCGAAGAGGACAGTCATATCTTCTAGAAACGCCAGTGTCACTGATATTGATCTGGAATCCTTGGCAAGGCCAGCAGCGGCTTTAGCGATAGTACACATCTCTGACTCAATGTAGTATTACGACAGGGTGCAGTGAAAATCTGCAATTTACAACAAGAGAGTTACATCCAAACTAGAGTTTTGGTTCGGACCGCAAAAGATCATGCAATGCGTGGTAGCTGGTGCGTAAGAATTAGTTTGCGTAGTCGAGTCTTTCGTCCCTCATGTCAGATAAGAGATTCGGCAGCGGGGCAGCAAGAGCCGCTCCACAGATCTGTGACGGACTGCTCCCACCCAGTTGATAAAGATACAACATTACGTACGGAGCATCGAGCGTATTCATTGTAGTGTGCGATTCTTTTTGTGTAACTCAGTGTCAGAGCCGTCACAAGACCAGCAACCGCCTATTCACTCCTGACCTAGGTCTATTTACGCCATAAAATTTACAATTGGCCTCGATTGACCGAATGAGGCGAGTAGAGGCAGTTACTCACTACATGTAGTGACTCCTTCACGAAATGGAAGAAAATACAAGTACCTCCCGGAAGCTGATCAATGACGAAAATATGATGTCGTGGATCAGCCCATGTAGTCAACATCTTGGTCAATATGATCGCTCATTCGTCGCTCACATCAAATGATTTTGTCGAGCTACATGTACTTCATTGTTAACACGGGACAGGTTTCTCGTTATGCTCAGGGAAAAAGTTCTTGGGGGTGCGTTCACAACACCGCATCCATCTATGTGCGCATGACACGTACATGTACCACATCGCATGCACGTTCAAGCTCGGCCTTGACTCTTGCCGACCGAATCTTCAGAGGTCGGTGTAAGACGGACGGATAATCGCGTGCGTCTGCCCGACGAAGAGCGCCACCACCCGCCGGGAATTTTATGCCGTCATTCAGAATCGGATGGGGAATTACCTCAACTTGACGAGGGTTCGTGCTGGGTCACTTCCTTGCAAGCCCCGGTGAATTGTCAAGAACGCTTCTTGGTCTATAAATAGTAGTGGTGTGCCTCGAGTGTTGTACATGGTCATGGCTGCCAACGACTGACCCGTATGCGATGCAACCAAAGCTGCAGTCCCGCACGGACACTGCCGTTCCGAAGGCCATCGTGTGCACATCGCGATGGAGACTTTACCCGCCGCAGGCATCTCCATGCTGCCGTAATCTGCTTACGTCGCTTAATATTGCCTAAATAAGTATTGTAACATGATCCCACAAATGGATCTTCTCACTCGGCCTTTTCTTGGCTCTAAACCTCATCCGAGTCGATGTCATGTTTTCAAAACGCAGGCGAGTGGCGAAGCCCGTGGGTCAGACGTTCGTCGTGCATATACGAATGAACTCCCGTACGGGGATGTGGAGTATGGAGCACGGCAGCTGAAAAATCATTCCGGCATCTTGCTTGTCGAGACACTCTATGTGAGACGTGAAAGCTGCAGGTGCTTGAGTCGACGCCCCGGGCCGACAACCCCGGTCCTCGATAAGGAGATGGGCACCCGCCACCCTGGACCTGGTCAAACACCTGGATCTAACTTGACTTTACTCCGTGCTCCTCCGTAGTCCCGCGCAAGACTGGGCTGAGATATCAGCCCTACCAGACGGAAGTCGAATACTTTTACATCATCGTATAAACTACCGGATAATTAGCAAGGGCTCCATACCAAACCACCAGCCGCGCGGGATTGGAGTCGGCGATAGAGTTGAGACAAAAGGACAATCTTCGTGTTATACGGACTAGGTAAGTTACTCCGTACTCGTAGAGTGAAAAAATTAATCAACTTGCCGCAACGCCGTCCAAATTGTCAACCGCCCAGGTTCCCCAAATTGAGAGTTAAAAATTAAAATAAAACATGCGAATACGGGGCAAAAAGAAAGGGTCTGGCCGGGGATTGAACCCGGGACCTCTCGCAAGCAATGCATCAGGGTTTTCCCTAAGCGAGAATCATACCACTAGACCACCAGACCGCTGAAGGACGTTGTTGCCCAATCACGTGATGGATATGCCTTGCGGATTTATGCACTAAGAACGCTGGTGTAATTACGACGCAAACCCAACTTGGAACTAACGACGGTCGCATGCTGCTCTCCCAAAGCCTCCGCGCTTCTCTACCCTGTACCTATTCTATGTTTGATTTATCCATGCGGCCCGCAGTTAATCTATTGGTATCCGTAGTATTTCTGCCTCTGTAGTGAAAACTCAGTATTTTTGACTTAGTGAGGGAAGTTTGTGGCTTCGGTCGGGCCTTTTTTGATCAGTCCAAGGACCTGCATGTTCACAGAGCCGCTGGGATGACACGGATATCGAATTTTTGAATTTTTATGGCACATTTCCGTACAAGTCAAGCAATGATCAAATTCGTAATATTTATCTAGAATATTCGTTAAACCCGTCAAAATGGTCTGTGTCACCGGCGACCGTCCGCCACCCTCGCTGATGTTTTTCATCTAGTGCTATTTACAGTTTGACAGGCGTCATCAATTGCACAGTCACTGGCTGACCAGCCATCTTCACCCACTGAATGGGCGGCTCGCTGCCGACCTTGTCCAGTGTGGAGGTGCCACCCGTCGAGACCGCCTGGCCGCTGGGGAAGGTCACGGGGACGGGGACGCTGCAGGTATTGCCGGTGGTCGTAACAGTGACAGACGTGATCGACTTTCCGTCGGCCGCGTAGTTGTAGGTTGCCTTCGGCTTGCAGCCATCCAAGGCTTGGCGGTTGAGGAAGTACGTGGCGATGTCGTCGTGCTTCATCGACGTGATCGGCCAGTTTGTCAGGCGGTACATTTCCTGAGCGATGGTCTCGACCCAGGCCATGACCAAGGACATCTTGCCGGTCTGAGAGCCGACGGTGATGGTGTCGACGTCGGTCTGGCGCAGGTTTGCCTGGTGGAACATGTACGGGTCGGACTGGAGGCCCAGGAGGTACCGGGTGTTGGTCGCGCGGGCGTCGTTCAGCAGGGAGGTGAAGTCGCCCTTGCCGGCGGAGGTGTCCTGCCACTCCTTGACGGTGCAGGCGGCCTTGTCGCAGTTGTAATAGATGGTGGTGGCGAAGCGGGGAACGATGGTGATGCCTTCGCGGCCGTTGACGGCGACCGTGGAGGCGAGGGCGTAGTACTTGCTTTGCTGGTTGCGCAGGATGGGCCGGGTGTTGTCGCCCACGACGTTCACGATCCCGTTGTCCAGCCAGCCCTTGATGGCATCGGCGTTGTGCAGGCCGGTGATGGCCGGGGGGATGATGCCCTTTGGCGAGAACCTGGTGGCCTGGTCGATGCCCATCTGCTTCAGCCAGGCCTGGTTGAAGGCAATCTCGCGAGAGGCATCGTGGTAGGTGGCGTTGTTCAGCTCCTCGTGGCTGAAGGTGTGGGAGACGTGAGCAAAGGAATTGAGGTTGGCCTTCGTCAGGAACCACGCGGCCAGGTCGTTCAACTTGGCGCAGCTTTGCGTCCACTGGTATGTAGTCCACTCGGCAGGCCACAGATCAGCTCCAGTCCCAGGAGGCTTCATGAACTCGAGGGGGGTGTCAGGCGGGGAGTTGTAGTCGACGGCGTAGGGGGGCTTGCAAAGGGTCTCGCCGCTCTTGGTGGCGACGGCATCGATAATGTCACCGTTGCCGTTGTGTCCCATCTCGAGCCAGAAGTCCGAGCCAGCTGGCAAGCGAGCGTTGAGGTTCTTCTGCCAGGTGACGTGGGCGTCGAGGTCACCCACCCGACACTTGAAGTTGGTGCCGTTGGGGAAGTACAGGTCCGTGTTGAGATGGACGTCGTCGATCTGGGCGTTGAGGTGGATCTTGCGCTTGCCAGAGAACAAGCTGCGAGTCATCCAGTGAATGTACGAGTGCTGCAGGTAGTTGGTGGTGGCAGACCAGTCAGGGGCCCAGCTGATGAACCAAACCATCTGCTCGCGCCCCTCCAGAGCGTTGATGACGGCAGCGGTCGTCTTGGTCTTGAAGTTGCCGGCGGGCTCGAAGCTGGCGAACTCCCAGGTCGTGTTGGACTGGGTGATGGTAGCAGGGTAGTGCCAGAGTCCTTGGGTGCTCACGCCCGCGTCGCTGCGTCTCGTTAGCCCCTGTAACCTGACATGTTTCGTGTAAGGGAGCTGCGGATTGGGACGACGACACTTACGCCTTGATGTTTGCGCCAGGAAACGCGGTGATGTTGGAAAAGCTGATCTTCTGCTCCACGCCGGCGTCGCAGCAGCCGGCGCCGGGAATAGCGGTAGTGACGCCTGGAAACGGGAGTTAACGGGATGGAATTCCGGCAAAGCACCGTAGTCCGTGAAGCCTACCATAGTCGGGGCCAGGGTATTCGTTGATGCGAACCATGCGCACTTTGAAAGCCGCCTGGTACGCATGGATCTGATTCCACTGCTGGGTGGTGACGGCGCTGCCCCAGGTGCCGTTGGTGTCGTAGGAAACATCGCTGATCGTGATGATGCCACCATAGCGACCTTGAGTAGAGGATGTGTTCAGAGTTGGCAAAGCAACGCCCGTCTGAGGGACGATGAGCTTCTCATAAGGAATGCCGTAGCCGTCGAGGCCAAGCGTGGCCTGCTGAGCCTCCGCGTCGTTGCGAGCGATGATCAAGACAGTGCTGTCGACGGTGGCGACACCGGCAGCGAGGGTGCTCCCGAGTGCACAGATGGTGCCGATAACGGCAGGAAGTTTGTGCAGAAACATGATGGGCTGCACCAGAAGAGGGAATGAATAAAACGAGAGACAGTGGTGAAGAGTTTGGCTTCAGTCACCGGACATTGCGCGGGAAGATATATGTACAGCTCAGGCGAACGAAAACTATGTCGAGGCGAGCTTGGCAAAGCGGGAAACGGCACACAACAACACGGAAAGTCTCTGCAGAGACTGGAGCCCTCCAATGCCTCGAAATTGAGGCGCCCTCGGGATGCGGCTGACGTCTCAAGTAGCGAGCTATCGGAGTCAGAGGGGACTGGGATAATGGGATGAACGCAGACCGCAGCAGCATTGGCAACCCATCCGCAGAGGGGTGATACCCACCAGACTCCTGGAGCGATTGGTGAAAAGCCCGACGTTGAATCGACGCATGACTACGACTCGTACTCGTACGTCTCCCTTCCAAGCTCGTGGCTACGCGCAGAATCGACAACACGGACTACCTCGGGTGCTTTGGGCGTCGACCTGGACTAGTTGGTGCGCTTCGGAGGACCACATCCTGGCAGGCCAAGCCACGCCCGCGGCCTCGATGAACTGGGGTATCCATCGTCGATGGTCCAGGCAAGAGTCCAAAGCCCGCAGCCAGAGGCCAGAAGCGGACATCCAGGCGAGACCGACCAGCTCGCGGCGCCCACGGCGAAATGCGCCATGCACGTACGACGGGCCTGTCATGCGGAGCCGCTGCAGGCGCGCCCCGAGCACAACGCGAGGTTAGCATTGGCGGCCTTGGATTCCGTTGTCGACGGCGGGGCGTCAACCGCGATGTGGCGCCGGGACGCCAGGAACAGGGTCGGGGCCGGCGCCTCGAGTTCACTTACACGCCCCCCCGGCGCAGATCCGATGGAGTCGGACACGTAAGTAGGCTAATTAGTGGGCCGGCCACGGGCTGGCCGTGGACGAGGGGACCCTGGGCTGCTGGAGCGAGCCGACCTGAAGCAATCTCCAAGCGCAGTCGAGGCGCCTTCGCGCCTGTTGGGCCGCAGGGATGGGCCTGGCTTCGGGTCGTGGTCCGTGAGCGGCCGCGAGTCAGGCGTGTGTTGTGCACCGCCACGATGCAGAGAAACAACGGCCGGATCGTCCAAGTGCCGCTGTTACCTGCATGCCTTCGCATTGAATTCGCTCGCTGTCGGTGTCACTGCACGACAAGTTGAGGGCTTGGCTGGTTGGCTGGCTGCCTCAACCGGGCCTAGACCTACGGACAGCCTCCCTGGGTCTGCGAACTCCCAATCGGCCACCTGCGAAGCCCGGTCCGCAGCATGACTCCATCGTGCCTGGGCAGCGTCAATTGCCTCGCCGTTGAAGCCCGGGCGCGCGCTCATTTCCCTATCTACGCTCGGCGGGTCAATCAAGTGCCGCCCTGCCTGTGGCCCGGAACAGCCCGCGTATCGCACGGGCATTGCATCGTGGTGAAGCCTGTGATGAGACACCGAGAAACTCACAGCACGCAGCTTTATATTAAATGGTGAAGACGACAGTCGCCGTGATTGCTGACCAACCCCACCATCTCTCCACCAGTCGAACATCCCCAGGCCCGTTCAGTGCCACCTCACTCATGTCCTCCGTCGACAAGCCTGATGCCGCGATGGCCGGCGGGCAGCCGAAGAGGTCCTTCTTGCGGACAAAGAAGTTCCTCATAGGCCTCGCCGCCGTTGTCGCCGTCATCGTCATTGCGCTGGCCGTCGGCCTGGGCGTCGGTCTCACTCGCAACCGCGGCGGCAACGACAATGACAACAACCCTCCCGAGACGGGGCCCGGCATCAACCGCACCTCGCTCTGGCAGCCCGAGGTCGGCGCGGCGTGGCAGATCATCCTCAGCAAGCCCCTCAAGATGAGCGGAGACGCGGCCCCTACGCCCGACACGAAGATCTACGACCTGGACATGTTCGACAACTCGGCAGACACCTTCCTCAAGCTGCACAATGCCGGCATCAACGTCATCTGCTACTTCAGCGCGGGTTCCTACGAGGACTGGCGCGACGACGCCGGCAAGTTCGACAAGGCGGACCTGGGCAGCCCCCTCGAGGGCTGGCGCGGCGAGAAGTGGCTCAACGTATCGAGCCCAACGGTTCGGGACATCATGAAGGCGCGCATCAAGCTCGCAGCCTCCAAGGGCTGCATGGCCATCGACCCCGACAACGTTGACGGATATGTAAGGGCTGAATGCGCAGGCCGGAAACGTTGAGGATCGCTCCGCTAACGCGCTGTCTCTTCACAGCAAAACGAGAACGGGCTGGGGCTCACTGCCGACCAGGCTGCCGACTTTGTCAAGTTCCTCGCTAGCGAGGCCGCTTCGTACAACATGTCAACGGGCCTGAAGAACGCGGCCGACATCATCAAGGATGTGCTAGACGTCGTCCACTTCTCCGTCAACGAGCAGTGCATCGAGAAGGGCGAGTGCGAGTCGTTTGCTCCTTTCATCAAGGCTAAGAAGCCCGTCTTCAACATCGAGTACCCCGATGGCGCCCCGGACAACCTCGGCGCCGAGACTACGGACGACATTTGCTCGCTGAAGGGCAATGCTACCGGATCGGACGGCTTCAGCAAGGTCATCAAGAAGATGGATCTGGACGGGTGGGTCGAGTACTGTGACGGGAAGAAGTACACTACCCCGATAAACAGCTAGTCATTCTGCTAGTCCTCATACTCGTACGAGTAATTCCGGTGAAGAAGCGCAACGGTTCGTCTGCAGGTCATTATCGTGTCCATCTTATTACTACACCGTACCTAGACTAGACTTAATACCAAGTACTATTGATGATCACGCTCCGCGTCTCCACACGCCATGTGGTTGCCAAGGCCACTCAAGCAGGACATTGAAGCGCCGCCATGGATTTCGCGAACTGCTCCCACGCCGTGGGCCATTTCGTGTAGCCTCCGGCCTGCTCGTCCGTCACGAAGATGCCCGTGACTCCAAAGGATCGGATCTGCTTCGTTAGGGCCTCGACCTTTCCGCCCTTTGCCGGGCTGGAGTGGATGACGGCCACGGATTTGGCGCGAGCATCGGCCGAGGCGTGTTGCAGCCCTTGGAACACAAAGGAGCGGTTCCAGTGATCGTGCGACTGCTCAAAGACGACGACGTAGTCGGGGTGCTCGAAGTAGCTGCGCCCAACCACGACGCCAGGGTTGTATATCACCATGCCGTGCTTTCCCAGATCTCTCTGCCATGTCGACTTGGTGTGATCGGCCAGGGCGGCCATGAACTGCACGTGGCGCACGTCCGACGGCGTCTCGTCGAAGAAGATGCCGCCCAGCTCGAGGCTGCCGTTCCACCCGCGGTAGACGTCGATGTCGGCTTTGATGGCGTCGATGGGACGCTTTCCGTAGGTGCAGTGGACGTAGCCTAGCGTGAGGATGTTTGAAACTTCACTCAGCCGCTGCAGGGCCGCCACGTAGCTGGCATCGGGGAGCGCATCCTGGCCCGGGCCGCTGTTCGGATTGATGATGGCCACGAATAGAACCTCGGGGTGCGCGGCGGCAACCTGAAACAAAGGTTCCCAGGCGCCCTCGAGTGGGTAGATGTACAGGGGTACCAGGACGAAAGGTTTGCTCATGGTGGGTCGAAGTTGTGAGTGTGTGTTCGCTAAGCTGGTCGAGAGTGTTCCTTGGGAAGGCCATTGCAAAATATACTCGTGCCAATTGTCGTGGGAGTGACACCAACCTGAGGGGTCCGCAGGCGTGTCGCCAGCGTACGAGTAAGAGGCGGTCAGATGGAGATCTCAGCCCGCCGCCGTCAACGGTGTGCGCTAGTTGCGCCTTGACACCGGGTCCAGGGCTCCAGGCACCGGCGGGCCCATGATGAGGGGGATAATAATAAGTTCGATGGACGGTAATATTTTCCCGACGTAGGATGGAGAAGCTTACTCCGAATCCAGGAACCCGAAAAGCCACTCCGGAGTCCGGTACAGCTGTGGACAGGGCTGAGTCGGCTGACTTCGAAACGGTCGGGGCCGGACTATTGAATTAGGGGACAATTTATGATTTGCCCCGGATCCAGTTTTCAAACTTCGCGACGAAGAAGTGGGCCGCGCTGGCTGGCGCCTTGATCTCCTCGGCCTCTGAGCAACGTAATGCTCCAACGCTGATATCCGTCGAATGATTCGATGAAACTGAGTGCAAAAGAGTATTGATGATTAATTTGAGAGCAGCAATTTAGCTGAAAGTTTGACCAACAGCCACACTCTTTGACTGATTGAGTTTGCGACTGCAACGTGACGAGATCCCATGTACATAGAATGTGCGAGATCCTGGTGCATCCTCTCTCTGCCAGGTTCTGTCAGGTTTTGGCGCAATCAATGTAGACAGCGAGTTGGCTCAAGGAATATCGGTCTAGAGAACTGTATTCTGAAATTGTGTCCCTCGTTGATGCTTTTGCAAATATGTTCCTCTGTCTGTCTTCAGTTTCAATTACATCAACATGTAGCATTAAATCCTTGCTCCAGTCAACACCCAACTCCATCAGTAAGACTAGTCCTCGGCCGTATCGAATGCATCAAGTCAGAATTACGATTATGCAACTTTTGAGTTGGCCCTCGACACAAAATTCCACAAATCTCTCGCGCATTGCGAGATGCTTTCCTTGGTCGACCACCCCAGCTCCCGGGACGCGCGCTCATTGGACGCGACGCATGATCCTACATCGCCAGCCCTGCGACCATCGCAGTTGACAGGGATCGACCTTCCAGAGGCGGCCTCGAGACTCTTTACCGCTTCCGTCACGGTCGTGCCGGTGCCCGATCCCAGGTTGAATGTGCGGAACGGCGAGTCCACTTTCGCGGCGATGGCCGCGACGTGTCCTCGAGCCACGTCGGATACGTGGATGAAGTCGCGCACGGGGGTCCCGTCTCGGGTGTCCCAGTCGGTTCCAAATATATCCAGCTCTTTTCGAGCACCAGTCAAGACTTGCGTGATGACCGGGAAGAGGTTGGTGGGGACGCCTTTCGGGTCCTCCCCGAGCAGGCCGGAGGGATCGCAGCCGATAGGGTTGAAGTATCTCAAGCAGACAATGCGCCAAGCGGGATCCGAGTAAGCGATGTCAGCCAAGATTGCCTCGCAAAAGTACTTCGTCCGAGCGTACGGGCTCTGCAGCCCCGACACCAGAGGCTCGGCCATGACGCGGCTTCCGCTGTCGTCAACGTACGACTCCGGGTGGTGCACGACGTCTTCCTCCCGTAGTGGTCGTCCGAGATCCGCCTTGGTTCCGTAAACTGTAGCCGAGGACGAGAATACGAAGTTTCGTATGCTGTGCCTGCCGAGCAGTTCCACAAAATCAACGAGGCCGCAGACGTTGTTTTGGTAGTACTGGATCGGCTTGGCAATAGACTCCGACACAGACTTGAAGGCGGCAAAGTGAATGACACCGGCTATCCGGGATTGCCTCACCAGCTTGGGTGACTGGCCTTCTGTCGTGGACGGTTGCAGCACGGGAACCGAGTACATTTCGAGGAGGTGGCGCATCGCCTTGCTTCGGTAGTCCAGCTTGTGGAAGCAGAGAGCGGGCATGGATCGACCCGTGCCGTGATAGTGCTTGGCGGCGAGAGTCCTCACGCGAGTAAAGACCGTCTCGAAACTGTTGCTGAGGTTGTCGACAATGACGACGTCGTACCCGGCTTTGAGAAGCTCGAGCGATGTGTGGGATCCGATGAAGCCCAGGCCGCCTATGACGAGAATTATGTTGCTGCTCGAAGCCGAGGATGTTGGGGGCAAAAAGAGGCCTCCATCAAGGCTGAGGTACGGCGCATCGCCATTGTCGGATCCGCTCCCTGGAGTTGTTGGGGGCGAGCTGGCTGGTGAGTGCTCTTCCGAGGATGTGTGGGAGCTGAGATATGCCATCTTTGGCGTGAATGTGAGCACAGATGTGGGTGCACCAGAGCGTCGATAAGCTCGAGGGGTTCAGCAGAAGCTATAAGAGCACTTTTAAAGACAGGACGTGGATGTTGGGCAATGAAGAGGAGGTATCAAAAATCAAAGGCGGGCGGGGGGTATGTTATTGTTTCGGGAGATATCCAGCCTCGTGTTAAAGCATGAGACGACAATACGTGCATGTAACTCTGCCATGCTATGGATCCATATAGCTCATCTCATCTGAGCGGGCGGGCACGCAAGACCAAAAACCCTTTCCATGACAGCTGAGAATTTCTCAGCAGTGTTACTCACATACCTGCAACCTGACCGGAAGCTGTGCGTCGGAGGAGCCAGGGTATCAGCGAGACTGGTTCCGCCTTCCGGCGCCGCCGCACGCGCGGAGCCAGAGACCACGCCAGGCGAAGACTCGTCTTCTGTAAGGTAGCGTTGAATTCATGCTGCCCCGACTAGGGCTGCAGACGGCACCAGGTGCACGAGCGCCGGAACAGCGTCGGGCGCCAATCGGCCGACTCGCAGAAGCGAGTAGGAAGGGTACAAGCATTCGTAAGCCCTGCGGAACCCAGCCAGAGTGCGACGACATGGGTGATTGCTGGGGATCCCGGCGAGGATCCAGCACGTCGAAGCAACGTGCCACGGGTGTCCATCAGACAGCGCGTCTGTCAGAGGACAGGCATATGCGGCTTTCAAGGATCCACTCTCCGCAGAGCTGAAGAGCTTGAAACTAATAGGGCCTGTTTCCTTGGCGGGTTATGCCGCAGACAGGTTTCGAACAGCAGAAGCACCGACTGGACGACACCCGCTTTCTCTTGGCAGTACGGTGAGGCGCAGACCACGGTCTGGTCAGAACTACTAGTCTCGGTCACACGCAGTCTGGGGACCACGGCGGGAACCCATCAGGGAACTGGTGGCGGCTGTCAACCACGTTTTGGACAGCTTTGGCCGGAGCCGAGACGATGGACGGAGCGCCTCAACTGGCCAAATGCCAAGACTCGAGCTAAATGGGCGTCGGCGCCTTCAGGTAGAGCCGTCGCTGACGTCGGGACGGCAGCCGAAATCTGACTATTAGTCGTGTGCTAGAACACAAGCGGCCAAAGTCCGCGTGAGTTGATGTTGTGGTGTTATTCTGGTGCCTGGCCCCGGCGCCACTGGCGCAGAAAAGGCCCGGGCAAGGATGTTCTGGGGACAGGGGGATGGAAGGATGTGGATGTAAGGCTGTGGTGCATGATGCCATGCTAGGACGACCACCGCAAACGAGTAAGGCGAATGGTATCGTCGGTCCGAGATCGAGCCTAAGATCGGTGGAATGGGGTTCCAGAAGGCCACGAAATTAGTCAGATTCTCACCCAAGCATGCAGCCAGCGAAATAAGTGCATAAGAGTATGCGCGCGCTGTAGCATGGGCAGGGATTCCTATGTAAAATTCATCGTGCCCCGGGCTCGGGCCTGCGTCGCTACTGTCACATCCTAAGAAAATCTTCGGCATATTGCTGCCACCGTGGGCTATTGATCCCAGGACCTTGGGTCCGCGCATGGGCCTTCTGGTGAGGCGTGCGACTAGCGAAGCTGCACTACTCGTACTCGTACACACCGTGCAGCCCGATTGGGAGCTGGCGGCCACATGGGTTCCTGGTCTCGGACGCCCTGTCTCGGCTACGAGATTGGCTAGGCCAGATCATGCACGCGTCCCGCCGGATTTCGAGACGCCTTCCCGGGGCCCGAGCTGCACGAAGTGGTGCCATGCGCTGAACTGGCGGGTGCATGCTCGCGCGCTGCAACGGCGATGCGCGTGTCCTCGTATTCGACTGGTGAGACTCAGAGGCCAATTAGCATGCGACGGCGTCCGTTTTCAGCTGGGCCCATCGGGTTGCGGCCGGACCCGCGATTTGAAATTGCTCGCGGTGCGTAAGTCGGGCCCGAGCTTCAGTTCACTGGACGTGGAGTCGCACCCGGGGCTGGACCGCGGCGACGAGGCACGTCAATCCACTCTGAACCGCCGTTATTGTTTGCTTTTGCGGCTGCTTCCTTTTACCCGGAAAATGCCCGCGGATGTCCAAACCCCGTTCTAGCCGCCACCGGCGCCCGGCCACCGCGGCGGAGGGCAGCTGACTTCGAGGTCCGGTCCAGCCCCGGGCCCCTCCCGGCGGACCCCGGACCCTGGTCTCGCTCGCACGCTCAGGTCCCCATCCACGCCACGACGTCCGACTAGGCTCGAATGGCCACAACAGCCCGAGACTGAGGCGGTTAGGGCCGCGGGAGCCATGGCCCTCTGAAACGTGCTGGAGCCGGCGACGAGCTCGGCGTGTTCCGTGACACCAGCCAGCGTGTATTTGCAGCCCCAGGCACTACGAGCACTGCCAGCGTGCGATATGCGAGCAGGGATGCGGGTTGGAAACGGTGAGGCGGATACGGGCTGGCCGCCAGGTTGTGCAAGTCACGTCAGTTCCCATCTGTGCACAGGGTACGACGTAGCATACTCGTAGACACCTACTCGTATCCAGTCCCGGGCGACCAGCTTCTGTGCATCTCCGAGCAGCTCAGCGGTCGCGGCACTGGCGGCGTCTTTCTCCGGCGTTGCGCCTTTCCTACCGCCCCCTTCGTTTGCAGGCTCGACCTGGTGGATTCGCGCCTCCTACTTCCTACCGCTTCCTACTCTGCTTCTGCCATTGCCTGCCTGCAGCGTCGGCTTCTGCCGTGGAGCTTCACCACCTCGCAGTCCCTTTGTTCGTGTCTCACTTGCTTGCGAGCAAGCTATGACTTGGTGAAGTTCCTACCGTGCTTTCACGCCGTTGCGCGCCGTTCCTGTCACTCGTTCCTGTAACTTTTCTCGTTTCTGTTTCATCCTATAATGGCTTCATTTTTTCCGCCCGGGTCAGATGACCCGGTCCGCCACGAGTGCGAGGCTTCGCGATTCCAGATTTACTGCAATGCTGTGGTCCCAGCCGAGCGCCTCCTGCAAACTTGGTACCAGAAGCTGGACTTGGCCTTGGGAGCCGTCACTCTCGGAGTGCCCATCTTGATATGGCTTTTTTTCTTCTTGAGGCGAACGCGGGCGTTGGACGTCACAAAACTATGGAGGTATGTGCCCCCCTCAAACGTGCAATTCACGGCCTTGCTCACATCAAAACAGGCGACCGAAGAAGAACGTGGTCATATCAACAGGCCACGCCGGAGGGCTAAATGCAAGGCCCCTGTTGTTTGAGTCGACGAGGTCCTTTCGTGTCTACTCGGAAACGGAGTGCCCATCTGAGTTTGGAGACCCTCGTCAGTATGATCTCGGCATTTTCCCTCTCACTACCACCAGAGACAGGAGCCTGTCTCTGGCCGGTGAGGCTACACGAGACTCCAGCTTCACCTTGCCGCCGAGCATCTCTCATACTCGCGGCTCGAGTATCACTGTTGGCGCCGTGACTCAAAGGACCAACCTTGCTTCCGTCGACCTAGGAACCATGGGCCCCGCTGCTTTTGAGGATGGTGTGATAAAGCACACGGCACAGTTCCTGGCTCACACGTGCCTCCAAAACGGCCTTGCCGGCATCGCAGTCCGGTCCTCGGCTTCGGTGGAACCGCAGCAAGCCGAGCAGTTGATCCAACTGCTGTATCTGAGGAACGTCTCAGTCTTGTTACTCTGCAATCACGACTCGGACGATCTGGACTCCATCAGCTTCCAGCATGCTGCCGGACTCGTCATCGAGAACGCTACCATTCTGCGCAGTGGCGAGCGCCGAGACTATTTTCAGGCCAAACGACTTCGGACTCTCATGAGAAGGTGTGGCAAGGAGCGAGAGACGAGACCGGACTTCTTCATTGGCTTCCTGGAGCTTTGGCTTCACAGGCCCCATCCTTCTCTGATTCGGCGGGCAGTCAAGTTGGCCGAGCACTTTGGAGCTGTCGTGGAGCATGGGCCGGTGAACCCAAAGATGAGGACTGAAGCATACTCTAAAGACGCGAGCCGGACTCTGAGCGGATTTGAGTATCTGAGACGTGTGGATGTCACTGAGGTATGTCTGAATCCGCATGCACTCTTGTCTCATCCACAAGCTGACAATCTGACAGTTGCAAAAATGCTGGACGTCCGACTCGAAAAAGGTTTGGGTGCGCAACGGCGATTCGAGACCGGATGTCGGGTCGTTGCCGCTCCAAGACCTCGACACCGCAATCCCGAATACTTCTCATTTCTTCCATCATCGGCCACTGCCCTTGGAGCTCAGTATTTTGCGAAACGAGCAGCCAGAACATTCGTACCCGCCCGATTACGTGGGACTGGCGCCGAAACGGAGCGACTTCTGGGAGATTTCGGCAGATGGGGTTGCCTTTTCTCATTTCGGCTGCTTCTCTCTCGTCGCTGAGCCGTCCGCGGAGGACTACGTGTCCGTGGTGGAAACCCAACGCCACCTCAAGGAGCTTCAGATGCTGCACGCGGTCAAAGGCCTCGAGGCACGTCGCCTGCTGAAAGAGCTCCGGCGTTTGGCCGGCCAAAGCGACTGCAGTGATTTGATTGAGGGATTGATCGAGGGCCTTGACTCTCAGCAAGTCTGCATCTTCAAAGGGCTCGACACCGGGTTTAGAGTCCCTGACGGAGACGGATACTTCTGGGGCGTGGCCGGAGCGCGAGATGCGCAAATCAAATTGGCCATCGACATCTTCATCTCGCAAGCATCGCCAAATGATGCGACTACCGTTTTGCACACTTGGCTGGCGCATCACGGAGTGCACCGATCCGTGCGATTTGACCTCGAGTGTCGACTCGAAGAGGCAAATGGCCTTGGCGACGACAGCGGCCTTCCGCTGAGTATTCGCGCCGCCCTGGAGAAGGCCACGGATGCAGAGAAGCTTCAGTTGCTTGAGCAGATGCGCGTTTCGCAACTCAACCACAGATTCAAGGAGCCAATCATCGCCTTTTGCCGTTCGATGCTCATCGACAAGACGTCGAAGCATTCTTGGAACCAGGTCCATGCTCGAGGGCTGCTGGACGGTTCACTGTCGCCCGAAGCCATGTTCAAGGCCAGGCTTGAGCATTTCGCGCGAAGAGGTGCAACCGAGCTGCCTTCCGTCGAGAGCCTCGTCGCTCTGTATGAGCTCGTCGAGAAGACGATCCATGACGCTCTCTTCATCGGCGACAGGGAGCCTCTCAATACATTTACAAACGCTCTTCTCACGGCTTTCAACCCTGGTTCGTTGTCATCATCAGGAGGCTCGAACGAGTATGTGGACATAAATGCCGATCTCTTCGCCTTGATCTTCTTCAGCATCTTGAGAAAGGTCTCTTTTGAAGAAGTTTATATCGAGTCGACAGATCGTTGTCCGATCTTCCTCGCATGCCCTGATCAGGCCGCCGTGTTCTCAGAACTTTGGGTGCTCGGCTCCCAATGCGAAATCTTCTTGGGCCTCCTGCCACCCGACCTGGGCGAAATTATATACAAGCGCTACAAGGACTTTCTAGCGGACCGACCACCTGTTGCTAGCGACCGGAAGAACAACGAGATCATGACAATGTACTCGAGTTTCGACTCTCCTGCATCGCATGCTGAGGACGCAAAGGGCAGTGGAAAGGACGGCCCGCATACAAAAGTGCAGACGACGCAGGAGGCCATCAATCAGTGGAAGAGGCGGTTCACGGAGTTTGGCGCCATGTCAATCTTTTCCCTACCCGCCATCGTGGACGTCTTGCTGCTGACCTTTGTCGGACGTGGCATGTTCATGACGGCTTACATGAATCGCGACCACCTCCAAGCGGCTGGCTACGCCCTGCTCATCTCCCTCCTGCTGACTGCGGGGATCATCGGCTGGGTCGGCAGCACGGGCTCATACTACCTGGCCCATTACGCATACGACAACATGACGTTCTTCCACGTCCAGCGTCTGTCTGGAGGCTTTGTCCTGACTCTTCTTGTTGGCTTGTGCGGTCTGATTGGGTTCACGGTCAAGTATTCGGTTGCCGTAGGCTTCATCTTTGTGGCCTTTCTCATTATAATTACGACCTACCTCAATCTGCTCGGCATCATGGCTACCATGCACCAACGTGGGAGTCCAATCACGTCCGGCCGCACGGTTCTCTGGCGGACGATGCCGCTTCTTCTGGTGTCGCCAGTCCTTTCTTCTTTCGTTAACGGCCACGACCTCCAAATCTATCTCCCGGTGACTGCTACCACCATTTTGCTTCTCTTGTACCAATATCGCAGGCTCTGTCACGAATGGGCTGGCTGGATGAAGAACATCCCGGAGATCGGAGACAAGGCGGTCGTGGAATGGTACTTGTCCACGCATGAGTCGCAGCCAAGCGACGAGGGTATGGAGGAGAAACAGGAAAACCAGAGCAAAATCGCCCAAGAAGCTCTCCGAAATGCGCTCTCTTCATATACCCAGCGTACACGGGAAGCTGTTTGTTCTGGACTGATGAATGACGAGTTTGTCGGCCGTGTGGCCCGAGGCATGCCGTACATCGATTGGTTGTTCAAGAAGACGAACCCAGAAGGGGAAACGCCGGAGCTCTTCAGCAGCGCGTGGTACACCCAGCTTGGCGAGGCGAAGAAACAGCAAGACCAGATCTCTCGAGGTCTGAAAGAGCACAATATTATGATGCTCTTCCGCAGCGCTCGGTACGATCTGGGACAGAACCTGGGCTTGTTCCTGGTGGCCCTCATGGATCGATGGGTTAGCATCATCATGGGCGCGAGACAACCAGACGTCAGCATCTATACCGACCCTCAGGCTCGGTTCGGCATCTATACCGACTCTCGGGCTCGGTACGGCATCTCGTTTTGCATCCTGTACTTCTTGTTTGCGGTCATGGTCTTGGACATCATCTTACAGGACTACTGGAGCATCCGCTTCATCCTGTCTAAGGAGAAGCTTGTCGATTACAATCACTCACGTGTGATCGCCAGAGACTGGGAGAGCATGCGGCGCCAAAAGCTCTTCCAGGCATTGACAAGGCTTTTCAGTCGCATCATGGTTATCTTCGGTGTCACAACCCTTCTTCTTTGGGTATTTGTGGAAAGTCCGGAGACGACGATCCTTTACTATCTCTACATCCTTGGGTACACCAGTGTCATCATCTTCCAGTTCAACCGCTGCTTTACCACGAATGTGCGCATCCACGTCATCATCATTTTCGCCTCCGCCATAATCGGATTCATCGTGGGATGTACGCTGCATGCCGTTCCTGCCACCTCCGGCTGGCGGTACACTGATGTCGTGGCTCTAGACGTCGCGGCTGTGTCTGCGGCCTTGGGAACCCTTCTTTGGGCGTGGAAAGACTGGTCTTGTCCCGACACCATGGCATCAGCAGGCTCCATGGGCTCCTACAAGCGTGACATCTGGGCTCAGCGCAATCTCAGGGCAGAAAATGACGCAGAATCGAAGCTGTCCGCCAGGAAGTGCATGAAGATTGTTGGCCCCGTGACGAAGCACAACGATGGCTCCACCATGAGCAAGAAGATCACCCAACTCCTTCATCGAGCTCTCAAACACCCCAATGGAACTGTCGCGCGGACTTCGTGGGCAGCTGGCCTCATCAAGACAGCCATCGACAAATGGGAGGAAGGTAACATCAGGGTCACCGTTGTTAACCAGGAGAAGTTCACAGAGGCAGGGTTGAAAGACATTTTCTCGTTCAGCCAGGTGGACGGCGAGGTGCTCAAAGTCACCGCTGGGTTCCTGCGGGAAACGGAGCTTCAATTGCCTGCTTGGAAGTCTGAACTGGCAACCTTGGTCGCAGAGTCTCTGCTCTACCATGTCGCCCGCGTCGATGGATTGCTATCACACTCCCAAGCCGTCCAAGCCGAGCACTTCCTTCGTCGGTCCTCGACCATGTCTAAGCGGATTGAACTTGAGCTTGCTCTTGCAGACGTCAACTGTCTCGCGCGATATGTCCGCAAGAGCAACTCGGAGCTCATGAGGCATCTTTGCTTCGGTGTGAACGTGGACTCCAACTGGGATGCCCTCCCCGCGAGTGCAAGAAACGCCATATTCGCTCGAATAACTGGGGAAGATGTCGTCTACTCTCAAGAATTCAATCAATGGATATCGGACAGCGACATCGACCTGCAAGCTGCCGAGTTTCATCTTCAGCTCACTCTGCACATTTTCCACAAAGCCGACGCGCGATACAACACGGCCGTGTACTTTTCTCGCGGTCACAACAAGGGAGCCATGGGTCCCGTGGCTGATCTGAAGCCAGTGCGCATTAGCAGCTCTCGCGCGTCTGGCAGCCTCCGGGCCTTGATCACTGTGCCTCTTGCGTTCGTCAAATGGATCGCACTCATATCTAGCGGTGGTTCCGATATAGAGAGAGAGCTCTCATTCTGTCTGCGAGGAGTTTACTTTCGTCGCCCCCTTCTTTATGTCATCCTCTTCATTTGGAAGATGTGCCGGATAATGAAAAACTTCTGGGTGTACGCCTTGTTAGTATACCATCGCCCGGCTCTGGTCAGCATCAAACGACTCGCCCGAAAAGGAGCGCGTCGCGTTATCAGAGGGGACTCCATCGTCGTCGACTTCTCTCGCAAAACTGTTACCGGGTTTGCAGTCAATGGCGACGGCAAGACTATGGAGCTGGATGTCTTTGACGGAAACCTGCAGGAACGTCCGCAAGATAAGGAGCCCATCTTCAACGCGACCTACGACAAAAGATTTCGCCTCATTAGTCGTGTTGACAGCGAAGGCAGCACGTCCACATACCAGTATAATCCTGGTAGCCGGCAGCGGTGGCCCATTTCCCGGGAAGTCGCCGACTCCAACCGCCGGATTATGAGCTACTACGACAAATACGGACGTACGATTCACGGCGTGCTCTCTCTCGGCTCTTCGGCATATGCCTTTTACTATCACTACAAAGCAACCCCGAAAGGCAGCCCTGATCTGCTCCGTGCCGACTTCAAGCCTCTCAATGCGGGATCCAACGACAGACTGTCCGTTTTCTGGGGCGTGCCGTTGAGCAATGGGGCCGAGTTCTACAACTGGGCTCCGTCAGAAAAGATCCGCCGCATTGTCAGAGTCATCGACGGCAAGACGTTCGTCACTGAGATTGAATACCATCACCGTCGCGACCCCGTCAGCTCAACCGTTCTTGAAGAAGAAAATGACCGGAAGACGGCCATTGCCCAGGCCCCGAAGGTCTTCCCCGAGGAGGACGAGCTTTTGAAGCGCCCAACCAATTTCATGTTTGACTCGGATGACGTACTCATCTATCACAGTCTTCTTCAGGTCAAAAGCATGAGGCACGCTGCCAAGAAAAAGCGCTCCATCATCCCGCACTGGACCTCCTTGCCTTGGTGGGGAAAGCGAGTCTATCGTCCGGTACCGACCTGGCGCATCCGGACTGAACTATGGCGTGGTTGGCTCAAGGGAACTATTGATGCCGTCACCGCTTGTTGGATAGATGAGCTCGTGCTTCGCGAGGAGCCGCTGCTTCGCAAGTATTGGCGCGCGCGCGATACGGGAAACCTCGAGGCTGCCGTCTCTGCTCTGGACACCGCCATCGATCAGATAGTCTCGGGAATCGAGCTTGAGACGGATGTCTCGGAACTCTGCTTGCTTCCCATCAGGACCGCCGACCTGTACGCAATGGGCCTCGGAAAGGACGCTTCTCAAGTCACGAACAGGCCTCAAGATTGCTACAACGACACCAAGGACCGCGTATCGATCATTGTCAACGACATCGGCTGCTGGCCAGAAGCCCCCGGTGGCGTCTCGAACTGCAGACGAGACTTGGTCGACGGCCACAGCACAATTCGCAACCACGTGCTGGCAGAGTGCGCGAACGAGTATGGCATCCCACGGTTCCAGATTGAGAGGAACGTCCAGTCGCTCAAGTTGCTTCCGCTATGGGGCTTGGATGGGAAGGATGCGCATCACGGACTCATGGACGACCTTCTGCAGTCTCAAGTCGACAACAAGATCCACGACACGGACACACAGCGGGACATTGCCGGCGTGTTCATCCCCCTTCTGAAGGACTTCGTCAAAGGAGCCCGCACCAAGCGCTACTCCCGCGCTGACTTGGTCAAGTACACAAACGTCATGCTTTCGATCTCAAAGTACTACGAGCACAAGGACTACAACCGTACTTGGAACTCCAAGCAAGTCGAGGATGCGTGGGCTGAGGCCTGGCTGATGCATCACGACGATCCCAACATCAACAACTCTTCCGATTTGTTCGACATTGAGCGTCCCAGCTTCTACGACTTCCGAGAAGCAATGGGCATCTACATGGCTTATTTCTTCATCTTCTCCGTCAACGTTCCGGAAGAATGTCCCCGTGTCTTCCAGAGCACGCACCATGGAATCAGCAGCCTGTTCGGCATGATCCTCAAGTATCGCCGAGGCGTGACGTTTGGTATCTGGGATCACGCGATCCTGTGGCGAGAATCCTGTCTCAACATCAGCCCTGCACAGTGTGAGCTACCAATCTCGGTGCAGTCGATGCTGCTGTCTGGCATCCGCATGGCGACCCGACTGGCCTACTTCCACGCCGACGTCATCACACCGTGCACGTCGCTCTTCAACCCGTAAGTTAATCTACGGAACAAAACTTGGCGTATCCGCTGACAAGATCTGCAGTATGTGGGAGACCGAACTGGGCAGTGATAGGGGCAAGCTTTGCAGCAGGAACCACTTCAGCCGCAAGATCGACCCCATCGTCAACGGCATCAGCAACATGGACTCGTTCAAACCTGTCGACAAGGTGCGAACCGACAAGCCCACCGTGGTCATGTTGTCCAATGTGCAGTTCATCAAGGGCATCAAGACGGCCATCCTGGCGGCCGACGTCATCGTCAATCGCTACGGCTTCAAAGACTACAAGCTCATGGTGTACGGCGCCAAGGATCGTCAACCGTCTTACGCTCTCGAAATGGACAAGCTCATTGTCAAGTGCAACCTCTCTGAGAATGTGATTCTTGCCGGCTTTGGCAAGCCCAAGGAGGTTTTGAAGGACGCTTGGCTATTCATGAACTCGTCCGTCTCCGAGGGCCTCCCGCTGGCCATCGGAGAGGCCGCTCTCGCCGGCGTTCCCATTGTCGCCACGGAGGTGGGAGCGACGGCGTTGGTCATGACGGACCCGAACGACGCCGAGCAGCGATACGGAGAGGTGGTGGCGCCCAACGACCCCGTGGCCCTGGCAAGGGCGCAACTCAACATCCTCTGCATGGTCGGTCCCTGGACAAAGTTCACCGACGAAGGCGAGGGTGTGGTGCCTCCGTCGCTCCCGGACGAGGTTACTCCAGAAGACGTGGACTGGCTGTCCCAGCGGATGTACGAGAGGAGCGAAGACCGCCGCAAGCTCGGCCTCCTCTCCCGGGAGGTGGTGCTGCACAGCTTCCACGGAAACCGCTACCTGCGAGAGCACGAGCAGATGTACTGGATCCAGTGGCACATGGCCAAGATGCGAGCCGAGACGGCGCTCGTCGGGTCCTCGAAGAATGCCTTCAAGTTCGGGTCGTCGGCCCCCCTGAGATATACAGACGAAGAGCCACAGGGAGATGAAGCCGAGAGCATCTCCGAGGAAGAAGAAGCGGCGAGGCACGCAGAGGAGGAGAAGATTTTAAGGGAGCCACTCATGCTGCCTCACATGCTACAGAGTGACGTCGAATCCCAGTTCTCGGAGAAGGAGGGCAGATTCTCGCGCCTCTCGAGACTGCTGCGGGAGCCCAGGCGCAACTTTGACTTTGACGCCGGCTCGCACACGGTGGACTCTGCACGGTCGAGTCGGTTCAGCAGCTGGCAGGGGTAGCACAGCGGCGCAGAGAGGGAGGCGCGCATGAGCAATTAGGAGTACTTGTACGAGTATAACAACGTGGAGAAGTGCACGAGTGGAGAGGACCTGGTTGTTATGGAGTGTAGAAGTTGGAGTCGGAGGCGGAGGTTTGGGCGCCGGCTGAGGGTTTCCAGCAGCGCCACCAACAGAACGCATCATCTTGCATCGGCTATAATTTCATAATATTATATATTGAAGTATATAGATAACTTTGGCAACTGCCATGGCACATCTACCATAATACACGGCCCCGCATCATGCTGGACGCCGCCATCATTAAGCCCTCTTCAATGGCATTGACCACCGTGATGAAGTGTTAATGAGCGAGGTGCTCCTCTTTTAGCGGCCCAGATGCTGCTGACAGTCGCGCTGTGGGTCGCTGGCCAGGCGCTGAGCCGCCGACGTGACGGGCGCCCCACATCCCGGGCCAGTTTGTTTACTTTGGCCCAAAACAGACCAACCACGACCCCGGGAGCGCCTCGACCTGCTCTCCAACACCAACGCTCCTCTGTGCCCGGCACAAACTCGAGGTCACGCCTGCAACACCCATCCATTCACGCTCCATTCTCGCTGTTGCTACGCGTTTGTGGTCTTTGTGGCTCCTTCCATTGACAACCACAGGCCTTTCGAACCTTTGACACGCCGCCAGAAGCCACTTTATACATCGCGACTGGCCTCGACCTTGGCCCTCTTCCTCCGTCGACTCCTACGCTCGAGCATCGCGTCCGACGCGTGTTGCAGCCATGGAGGCCGATACCGCCAACAGATATCGTTCGCGCATCCTTAGAGAAATGAATGCCAACCGCGCAAATCCCTTCAACTCGCCCCCCTCGTCGACGGGCTCCCACGGCACCGTCAGCCCGACCATGTCGTCCGTCTTCTCCGACCCGGACGGCGAGTCGACGCGCCGCCTCAACGACGACATCGCTCGGGTCACGGCACCCCGGAAGCTGCCTATCAACTGGGAGGCCGCCCACCGCAAGTGGCCCGAGTTCTTCTCCCTACCCGCCAAGGGCCGCGACGCGCCCGTCTTCGGCGAGGACGACACCGACACGCGACCGCTGAGCGCCAAGGAGAACAAGCCACCTCTGACCTTCGCTAGACTCAACGACGACTCGACCCAAAACGCATGGCCCGGCTCGACCAAGACGCGTGCCGAGATGCAGCCTCGCGTCGACAACGAGTCCGACTTGTCTTCCATCCTGTCTAGGCCGCCGGCTGGAGCACTGTCTCAGCGCCTCGCCGCGAAGAGCCCTCGGAATCCGAGCCCCCTGAACAAGGTCCACACTCGAAAAGCATCGGAATTCATTTCCAAGTCGAAGCGGCGAACCTCCATTTCGGACGCTTTGGACGAACTCCGGCGAACCTCGCTCAGTCCCAAGAACGGCGAGCGGCGAGACCGGCAGCAGAGCAATTCTCCACTGCTCTCGTCCGCCAAGTCGAGCCTAACGGCTGTACCTACGTCGCCCAACTCCATGGGCAGCCCCGACCACGATGCTTCCCATGCTCGATCATTCGTCATGCCGGACGTTTCCCATCTGGGCGACTTCGTCACGGGCACCCTGAAGTTCAGCGGCTCCATGAGAAATGGCGTTCCCATTTTTGTCAAGCATGGCCGGGTGCACGACCGGAAAGAAAGACCTTCTGCTGACGCGCACGCAGAGGTTGACGGCGTACGCATTCCCCAGGACGAGGAGAAGATTTTCGTGTCCATGGATATGATTCGTGACGAAATCGTTTCTCTTCAAGAACATCACGATAAAGTGCAGGAATACGCCGAAGGCCTTCAGCAGCAGGTCGAGAGACTTGAGTCGCAGCTCAAGTCCAGAAAACGCGTCAGCAGCGTGAGCTACGATCATGTGGACGAGAAGCTTGTGTCACGGAAGAACCGTAAGTCCCCCGGCGCTATAGCGCGACGGTGGTATCATCGCTGACAATTACAGAACTGGAGATAGAGGTTGCCACATTGCAAGCCCGACTGGATCAGTCGTCTCAAAAACTTAGCAAGACTGAGGCCGAAAACGTCTCGTTGGCCCATGAGCGGGACCGTGCTGTTAGCAGACTGCAGAGCGCGTGTGACGACATCAGCAAGCTGACGCGGAAGTTGAGCGTCAGGGAAAAGGAGCTCGAGTCTTCGCACAAACAACTTGAGACCACTGATCAGATGCGCCATGACAACGACACCCTGCGTCGGGACCTAGTGTCCCTCAAGCAAGGCCGATGTGCACTGGAGCTTGAGAACGCGTCGCTCCGCGCAGACAATGATCGTCTGCGCAAGGACCAGAAGGACCTCCGTGAGGAAGTTGAATCGCTCCGTTCCGATAATAACAACATCCGACGAGGCGACGACTCACTTTTGACGGAGAACAGATCGCTCCGATCCAGCAACAAAGCCCTCATAGAGGAGAACGAGGAGCTGCGTGAGAGCCTTGACGCCGCCCAGCACGAATTGGATGCGGCGCGTGAGGAAGTCGACACGCTGCGCCAGCAAGTCGAAACCATGAGCCAGGAGAAGGCGACGTTCCAAGAGGATAATGAGAGCCTCGTGCGCCACAACGAGAAGTATTTCAACGAGAACAAGACTCTCCGCCGAGAGAACTCTGGCTTTGAGCGCAGCATCCACGACCTTCACGCCGAGAACGTGAAGCTCAAGGAAGAGGTTGAATTTTTGAAGCAGCAACTGGATCACTGTCGCCCACTCCCCAAGGAGGACTTCTCTGCTCGCTTGGACGAGGAGACCGAGGAAAACATGACTTCGGCATTCTTCATGCCAGACATAACCATCAACACAAACGAGTCAGGCCCAGCAGAGGCTACCGAGACCCGGGACATGCCCGACATGCCTGCTTTGCCAGAGCTGACCTCTCAAAGCTATAAATTGCCGCTCGGTCGCGATGACACTGAGCAGCAGACGCGAGATACGACGAAGCGCGAGACTCTGAAGAAGTCAAAGAGCAAGAGCAAGACCACTTCTGATAAGCACACGGCGCAGGGCCAGAAGGTCGCCTTTGCGGTTCCTGAAAAGTCGTCACAGAGCGACAAGAATATCGCGAACAAGGGAAGCAAGCGCCGCAGCCGAGCAGACTCCAGCAGAACCGACCCGTTCGACGACATCGATGACACGACTGGGCTCCAGTCGGTGGATGACACGACTCGGGACCAGGCTATCTCACTGAACCTGTCCATGCCGGCCCAGCAAAAATCCCGAGAACGAGACTGGACAAATACAAGCCACAAGGCTCAGCAGGGGTCCCGACACTCCCAGAAGGTTGTTGTCGAAACCCGTGTCACGACGGAACACAGCGCTCGGCTCGGCAAGGACACTTGCCCTGCACTGTCGAGCGATGCTCGCCAGATCCTGGACGGGCTGAGTGCTCACAACTGCGGCAACTGCATAGTCTGCAGCCGCATCACGTCGCACCGCGGCGTCGTCTCGTCCGCCGAGCTCGCCTCTGGCAAGAAGCGCGTCACCGTCTCGCGCCCCGTCCCCATCACCGACCGCGACCTCACGGCCGAGGACCCCACGATGCGACCCTCGCAGTCCCCCGGCCACGCCCTGGCCCTCGTCATCAAGGGCCTCGAGGACGAGGCGCACCACCTCCAGCTCGAGCTGTCCGCGTTGCAGGCCCAGTACAACGGCAGTGACAAGGCTCTCGGCCGGCGCAACAGGCTCGGCCTGGCGGAGGGCATTCGCACGCTCCTCAAGCGCCTCGAGGTCAAGAACGACCAGATCTACAGCCTGTACGACGTCCTCGAGGGACAGAAGGCGGCCGGCCAGGCCATGAGCGAGGAGGAGGTTGAGATGACGGTGCTGAACATCACGGGCATGACGGTCCGCGACGTGACGAGCGGGAGCGAGAACTTTACCTGGGAGGGCATCCAGGACGCTGCCTGATGCTCCCCCCATCCCTTTCTGCTTCATTTGGCGTAAAACTGCGCGCTCCGGCACAAGCGTTTGAGTCGGCTCGCACAGAATCACATGGAATGGCGTTTTAGGGTTCCATCTTGGGGATGTTTCCCCCTTCTTTCAAGGTTTCGGAAAAGGGTAGTGCGTTGGATCCGTGTTGGACTACGGGCAGAAGCAAGCATTGGCTACGCGCGCTCCTTTTCCCCTCCAGACTGGCTTGCATTTCTGGCGGCTGAGCTGGCGAAAAGGGTTCGTGCGGCGTGGGCGTGGGCGTGTGTGTGTGCCCGTGTGAGGAGGTCTTGTATTAATAGGCTCGCTCTCGCGTGGGCTGCGGAGTGAGAATGAGTATGAAATGATGACTTGCTTTCGCACTGGCTGAACTCGACGTATATGGATCACCCATGTGAGTGATTGCGCACGTCTGGACCCAGCGAAAACAAAATGGAACGGAAAATAGGTATCCTTGATTTGGTCTAAGGTCTGAGTCGCAATGTATTAATGCGCGTCTACTCTTCGTCATCCTCCTCGTCTTCATCCTCTTCCACCTCCTCGTCGTCCTCGTCGTCCTCTTCATCGCTCCCGTAGTCCTCATCCACGACCATCTCATCGTCGCTGTCGGCCTCGGCGTCCGCCCGTTCCTCCTCCTTCCTCTTGCGCTCGTCCTCCTTGCGCGCCTCCTCGAACATCTTGGCCTTCTCGGCCCTCGCGACGCGCTGGCCGACGACGTAGGCGCCGAGCGGCGTCTTGGCCACGTCAAAGTCCTTGAGGAAGGCGTCGACCTGTGCGCGGTCCTTGGGCGCGAAGTCGACCTTGGCGCGGCGCTCCTCGATGAAGCGGGCGTTGGCCTCGAGCTTCTGCACCAGCAGGACTAGGTGGGAGCCCATCTTGGCGTTCTTGTTGCCCTGGGAGCGCGAGCGCGACTGCTTCAGCCAGCGCTTGAGCTGGATGGTGACGGGGAGGGCGAGCTCGGGGAAGGCGACCGAGGTGCCCCAGAGAAGCATGAACTCGCCGAGCAGCTCGACGACCTGCTCGCCGACGCCGTCCTGGTACACGCGCGTGCGGAGGTACGACTTGGGCGCCTTGTAGGCGACGGCGAAGTCGAAGGCCTTGAGGGTCGTGGCCTTGGGCGGCTTCTTCATCTCGGCCGAGGAGAGCACCTCGAGCAGCGGGGACGCGAGGGGGATGTAGGTGCCGGTGGCGCGCGAGGTGCGGAGCAGGGAGCGGACGAGGTGGAAGCGGAGGGGGAAGTACAGGGACGTGGGGATGAGCCTCATGGCGCCGAGCGTGACCTGCACGAGCGGGTAGATGAGGAGCCTGAGCTGGCTCTCCTTGCCCGCCTCGGCCTCCTTGAGGGGGCTGCAGTGCTCGGCCAGGACGCAGGACCAGAAGTCGAGCGAGTGGGTGAACTGCCAGTTGTAGACCATGCGGAACGAGTCGTTCTTGTTGTGGACGATGCTGTTGCGCAGGTGGATGGCGAGCTGGCGGATGAAGGTGAAGGCCGTGGTGTAGCCGACGGCCGGGTCGATGCCCCAGAGCTCGGCGGCCGAGTTCTTCATGAGGTTGATGCCCTGGATGGTGTTGTGGTTGGTGACGCGGCAGCCCTGGACGAGGCCCTGGTACGTGGCCTTGAGCACCGTCTCGCGGATGCCCTTGTCGCCGATGACGACGAGCCGGCGGAGGACGAGGAAGGCGGTGATGCGCGTCGTCTCGGAGCTGGCGGGCTGGGCCCAGAAGTTGACGACGGCCTTGGCCAGCGCCTTGACGAGCTTCTTGAAGGAGAGCAGGTAGGGCAGGATCGGGGTGAGCGACGACAGCGTCAGCTTGAGCGTGCGGTCGTCGGAGAGGGTGCCGAGCAGGTGCATGATGGACGACGTGTACGACTTGAGCAGCAGCGACAGCGTCCTGAACTTCTTGGTCTCGGTCTGCACGTAGACCCTGCCCGCGGCCGACTCCTTGACGGGGAGGTGGTGGTTCATGACGACGGGGATCTCCTTGAGCGCCAGGACCAGCACGTCGTTGAAGACCTCGGGGCTGTTGATGGTGTACCGCTGCGTGCTCTCCTCGTCGATGTCGTCCTCGTTGAGGTGGGCGGCGCAGCGGAATGCGAGGACGACCTGCCGGGCCGCTCGCAGGGAGTGCCTCTCGGCCATGGCTTTCCTCCAGGAGGCGACGGTCGCGCGCGTCAGCTCGTTGCTCTGCGCCGGCTCCTCCTCCTCGTCTTCGTCGGCCTGCTTGGCCTTCTTCCTCTTCTTCTTGGGCTGCTCGTCGTCGGCCGACTCCTCGCCGGCGCTGAGCTCGTCAACCTCGGCCAGGTCGGCGTCGTCGTCGAAGTCCAGGGCGTCGGGGTCGTTCTCCTTGAGGAACTTGTAGAACTCGGGGTCCTTCTCGGCCAGGGCGTCCATGGTCTCCTTGCTCATGCCGTGGGCGTCCTCGCCGCCGTCCTCGCCGTCGTCCTCGCTGTCGCTCGCGACCGGGTGCTCGGCCATGTCGATCTCCGAGTCGTCGCTGCTCTCGGCGTCCTTCTTGGGCTCGCTGCGCTTCCGCTTGCCGAGCTTGCCCGCCTTGGAGGCGTCCTTCTTGTCGATGATGTCGTCGAAGCCGCCCTGGAAGAAGTCGTCGACGCTCATCTCGTTGGCCTTCTTGCCCTTGGGCGCGACGGTCTTCTTGGGCTCCTCGTCCTCGCCGTCATTGCCGCCCTTGTAGAACTCGGCATCCTTGCTGCGCTTCGCCTTCTTCTTCTCTTGGATCTGGTGGCGCTGCTTGATCTTTGCGTTGGCCTTTCTCTTGTCGAGGACGCCCGTCAGGTGCCTCTTCTCGAATTTCTTCGTCGCCTTGAGGTTCTTCTTGCCCGGTGCCATGGCGACCGACTTTCACCACTGCCGCGGTGAGGAATTGGCAGGAATCGCTGGTGATGAGGTTGGTTCCACGACCGGCGGCAGCTGCAGCCAATTGAGGCATCGCCAAAAATTTTCGAGCGTGTCACTATCGATAGCAGCGCCGGCGCGTAAGCGGCAGGCGGTGGGCGGGTTCTGCCCCGTCGACATCATGGCCCCGCCATAGCAGGCACCCAGCACCGTAGCGGGCATCGAAGCAGCGGCGACACCTCAACGACTCGCTTGCGCGGCTGCGGCGAGCTCGATGCAGCACCGCGATCCGCCACCATGATGCCCAGACAAGGCTATGCGCCGACGCCGCATAGCTACGTGCCCAACACCAGCCTCTCGGCGACAATCAACCTCGACGAGGTGCGCCCGTCTCTTCCCGACCCCTGCGCAGCCCCCCGCTGACCCCCGTGCAGGAAGTCAAGCTCACAAGCACCCGCGCCGAGCGCGACTTGCACGACTCCCTCGCCGAGCTCTTCAGCATCATCGTCACCCTCGACGAGCTCGAAAAGGCCTTCCTCAAAGATGCCATCCCCGAGGCCGAGTACACGGAGATTTGCGAGCGCTCGCTGCGCCAGTACAAGGCGCTGCTGGCCGACGAGACGATAGCGCGCGAGTTCGAGGGACTCGAGGAGTTCAAGGCCAAGTGGGACGTACGTTACGCCTCAAAGAAGAATTGAACCGGTTCTTCGGCAGCTGCGCAACCGTTGTGTGTCACTAACATCTCTCAGCTCGAAGCCCCCCGCGCAACGGAGCGCCTCCGCGTCGGCATGCCCTCAACGACCGTGACGGCCTCTTCCTCCTCGGCTGCGGCCCCTGCCTCCACCAACAACACGAGCGGCGTGCTCATCCTCGAGGCGACGCAGGAATTCATCACCTTCCTCGACGCCGTCAAGCTCGGGATGCTCTCCAAGGACCAGCTCCACCCGCTGCTCTCCGACGTGATCCAGTCGGTCAACCGCGTCACGGACCAGGACTTTGACAGCCGTGGCAAGATCGTCCAGTGGCTCATCACGCTGAACCAAATGAAGGCCACCGAGGAGCTGGGCGAGCAGCAGGCGCGCGAGCTGGAGCTGGACATTCAGCAGGCGTATCAGGGATTCAGGCGGACGTTGACGTGAGCCGATGAGATGAGTCGCGTTTGGGCACGCAGGATTTCATAGCGGGAGTTGGAGTAGCCGAGTCGTTTTGTTACAAGTAGATTGAGGCGAGGCATTGCCGTGTTAGCATACCCAGCCAGACCTGTACCAGCCATTCAATTACACCAAGAAAGTCCAGAAGCTTGGGTACACAAACTCCTCCTCGAAGATCCTCCTCACCTGCTCGAGCACGAACCTCTCCACCTTGCCCACGTTCTTCAAGCTCTGCTTCTTCCCGTCCCGCTCGCCGATCTCGCTCTCGACCTTGATCTCCTGCAGCAACCCGCCAAGCCGGCCTCTGTGTTTTGGAGTGGCATGCTGCTCGCCCTCCACCGGCGGCTCGTCGGCGCCCACAGCCGCCACGGCGTCCTCGGGGCTTAGGAAGCAAAAGTGCACGCGCTTCCTGATGTTGGCGAGCACCCCGACGCCGTCAAAGGACAATCCCGTGATGTTGAGCTTGAGCGGGATGCCCACGAAGCTCGGCATCGGGTAGTCGAGCAGGATCTCCGCCGTGAGGTTGAGTCGTATGTCCCCGGAGTACCTTATCCGGAAGACGGCCTGCACGTCCTCGACGCGCGGCTCCCTCCGCAGCGGCGCCGGCGCATCGTCCGCGTCGGCCTGCGCCGCCTCCTCGTCGTCGTCTTCATCCTCGACCGCCGACTCGCCGAACCCCCGGTCCCTCGTCGGGGGCCGCGACGTGCCCACAGACGTCGGCGCCAGCGTCGACACGCTCGACTTCTCGTGCAGTGACTGCTGGGGGTCGAGCCCGCCCGCGAAGTTGTCTACGGATAGGATGCTGCTCTGCGACGGCTGACGGCTGTGGCCCGCGGGCGCGGGCGAGGGCGCCGACGCGTACGAGTCGAGCGTCATCGAGCTCATCCAGGCGCTGTTGCCCAGGTGCGCCCCCGCGACGGCGGCGAGCGGCGTGTGCGTGCCCGTCCCGAGGTGGCTTTGGAAGTAGTTGAGCCCCGGCCCGCCCAGGATGCCTGGCGTCGACGTGCCCAGAAAGGGGCTGCCCATGTCGTGGTGGCCTCCCATCTCGTTCCTCAGCGCCGTTCTCAGCTCCGCCGGCCGCCTCCGCGCACCTAGCCCGATGGCGAGCTTCTCTCTCTCGGCCAGCTCGGCGCGCCCATCGTCGTCCTCGTCGCTCTCATCGCCTTCCAGCTCCTGCTCGTAGAAGTCCGGCAGCGGGTCGGTTATGTCCTTGAGCTCCAGCTCGGGCGCAATGGTGCCAAAGTCGAAGCCGTGCACGTTGACGGAGCGGATGAAGCGCGGCAGCTGCACCGTCTGGAACTTGTCGTGCACAAAGGTGCGGATGCGCTCTGCGAGGGCATCGCCATCGGGGCCGCTCGTCAGCGTCTCCCAGTTGAGGTCAATCGACATTTGCGCATCCGCGACGCCGAGCCGATGAAGCTGTGAGAGCGAGCTCAGATGTCGAGGATGACGGTCATCTGAAGTTCACCCAGTGGACGGTGGCTTAAGCCTAGCCGTCAGTGGTGGGGCATCCGACCCCAAGCATGGTTCGAACCACTGCAATTCCATTTCGACGATGACAGTCACACCTACGGTCGACGAGTTGCAGTTCCTATCGTGATATCATAAAACTCATTTACATCTTCTTGGCTCATGTCTGCATTGCTCAGAAGCTGTCAATCCACCCTGGCAATCATGATGCGCCATCGCTCTCGCCACCAGGGTTCGGGCTACGTGCCGTATTCGTCCATGGTGGTTCCGTCATAAGTCATATCTCTTCTCAACAAATCGCATGCTCTAAGTTATAGTGTCTGCATCTCGGGATCCTCAAACCTGGCCCGCCCGTGGTTCGTCGGGTACTGCGGATTGTTGAACAAATGCCAGCAGTTTGGCGCTTGGAGGATGTATCTACCAAGTCGTTAGCAACCGCTCCTTCAGGAGATACGCGATCCAAGATACGTACCTCGCCATAGCTTCCCGGAATCGGGACTTGTACTCCTTGGGACTCGTCACCGTGGGCCTGTTTCGGCCACCACCGGCGAAGCCACGGTCTTTGATCCAGCTCTCCAGCTTCTTGTCCCAAGTGTACGTCCTGATGCAGTCGATGATGCCCACCACCAGTTCCTTCCTCTCCTCGTCAACAGCGATCATGAGAGAATAGTCCATCACGTCCTGCCGCGCCAGGAACAGAGTGTCGTTCCACACCGACGCCCTCAGAAGCTTCTTCGAGTGCTCGCGCGCAAACAGGGGCGACTCGTAAATGTACTCCACCATGTTTTCGTCCAACAGGACCTCGTTCTGCTGCCCGGTCGACTGGATCTTGCGGTTACGCATGGAGCCTTTCAGGTCGAAGATCCTCGTGGGCGAGCGATCGTAGAAGAGGTTCTCGGTGATCAGGAGATCGAGCTTGATGTCCGTCCCGGTCAGCGGATTCTTGATGATGACCTGGAAAAAGCCCAGCATCTTGGCAATGACCGAGGGCAGGTCGTGGAAGAGAGCTTCTGCCATGATGCTAAAGTACCCCGGAGCAAACTTCAAGAACGCAGAAGTCTCCACAGGCGAGAGTGACTACTCGTGGTCAGCACACCGCAGAAAACAAAATGAACAGGGGGCCGGAAAGCTCACCTTGAGCACCAGCCGGTCATCTAGCGTCTTTAAGAATACCGACTTGGTCTTGCCACCCCTGGAGTCCCATTTCAGGCACCGCGACAAAGACTCGATGATACGCTCCGCGACGCCACACTTTCTTCTCAGCGCGTCGAATTGCTCCGCGTAGAAGATTTTGCATGTCATGACCGCCGAGCCTTCCTTGAACTGGTACTTGAGATGTGTTCCGGTGACACGGAGCAGGCTCTTCTCGAGCTCCGTCTCATTCACCGTCCAGTCGGCGCTGTCCGACGCGGGCGGGGCCTTCGGTACGGCGTCACCGGCGCCTTCATTCTCTCGCTGCATCGTCTCCTGCGCCTCGCGCCTGATCGCGGCCAGCTTTTCCTGATAATCGTCGCTATTGAGAGCCAGGGCAATCACGGAGCTCGGTTCGTCCTCCCGTACGATGATGTCCGAATCGACGAAGATGTGGTCGGTCGCATTGACTGGGTATTCCAGCGGCGGCCACCCGCTCGCTGATCTCTCCGCCCAGAAATTCGTCAGGTACTTCATGAGGCTAGTTTTTTGGTGCTTGGGGAGCTCCATCGGGATTTCGATGCTCGGCTCAAGGGCGTCAGCGAGCTCCTTGATGCCTGGAAGAAACTCGTCGGGCACTGTGGCGTCCACGTCGCTGCCGGCGCCCTCGTCGTCTGACGCAATTTGGCTGGTGTTGGCGATGCTGGTATCGTCATGGTCATCTGCACGTTGCTGGCTCTCCGGCTGCTCCACCGGCGTTGGTGGCTCCGTCGGTTGATCCGTCGCTGGCTCCGTTGTGGGTGTCTGGGAGGGAGGGTTGGAGGTGCTGCACGTCTGCTTCTGCTGCCCTGAGGAATCTACGGCCAAGTCGGCTGACGGCGTAGGCTCCTCGAATGCCTCGTTTACGTCGTCGTACACTTGCACGATGGCCTTTGTCGAAGTCCTTGGGAGTCTCGCTCGGGGCTGCCGCAAGCTGGCCGCTCGCGCTTTGCGGTCACGGATTCGTTCCTTTTCAAACTCGCGGCTGAGCTGCTCGAAATGTCTCGCCAAAGTGGAGACTTTCGACTCCTTCTTCTTGTGCACGAGCCTGGGGATACCAGAGGTTGTCCCCTTGGAACGATGCTTCAGCGCCGTCAGGCCGAGGCGATCAGAGAGCTTCTTATCAACTTTAATCGATCCTTCGGGCTGTTGCTCAGGATCTGCACCGCCAGACTTCGCGTCCTTGGTGCCGGGAGGTTTCCCGGTCGATGACTGCGATCGAGAAATCGTACGTACAGGTTGCGAGGTTGCTCGCGCCAAGGGTGGCGAGACGTTGGAACCCAGTTTTCGGACGGATCCGCGATCCGGTGCCGGCTGCGGTGTTTCTATCGGCAGGACAGCGCCCTCGCCTGCTTGTCCGCCTTGCATGGCCTGCTCTCGGCGCATCTGGTCCACCTTCTGCGACAGAGATTGTCCAGCACTCCCAGGCTCCGTGAGACTGTTCTCGGCCCCCGTTGGAGACACAGACGGACGCGGCGAGGCGGCTGCAGAGACCAGAGCGGGGCTTGGGATGTTTGACGAGCCCTCGCTGGAGCCCAACACCTCCGTCAACGGCGCAGCAATCTTGGTGGCATTGGGCGAGCTGGCCAGGTCGAGAGGCTCGATCCTTTCGATGGCACCTTCAGCGGGAATGTTGACCTTGCCATCTTCATCGACGTGTTGCTTTTCGTCGATGAGGCTGTCATCGCCAGACTTCGTCGAAGTGGCACTCGTTTCCAAGCCCGTTTCGGCGTACGTGGTGGGTTGAGTGCTCTTGTCCTCGGACTCGGAGAATGTTTGAGAGGGCGGCTCGTCGCTGTCGGCGGTCGAGCCCGTTCCTTCAGTTGAGTTCAGGGATTCCTTTGATTCGTTGTCCGTGAACATCTTCTTCAGCTGCATCATAGTCAACTGCCGCATGTCCTTGTCGCCCAGGAAGTCGCTTTCAAACTTTGCGAATGCTTGATCCCATTCGCCGGCCTTTTCCAACATCTCCCTGACCAGTCTGTTGAACGGCACGACCTCGTAGTACTTCGACGTGACGTATGTGCGTTGTAGCTGGCGGACGATGGCCGGCTGCTCCTCCTGAGCCTTCTTGGTCAGGCGCTCGACCTCGGCCTTGCATGAGTCGGCCTTCTCCGGCAGCACACTGTCGATGCGGATGCTCTTCAGCCTCGCCTTCACAGACGCCATGAACTTGCTCCAGCGTTCCTCCATTTTCGTGTAAATCTCGTTCTTGAGCCTGAGGTCGTTGACCACCTTCCAGGTGATCCGAGCTCGAGGAACAACAATCTCGAGGAGGTCAACCGGGTCCCAATGGATTCGAATGCGAGAATCTCCCAGGTTAAAGTACCGAACGTGGTCCTGGTGTTGGTCGTGGGGGCAGTCGGCAACGTCCTTCATCCTCAACCCCCGGCCCCAGTAGAGCAGCTCGAGATACTTGCCGAATGAGTACTTGAAAGTATTATCGGACATGGCCGTCTCCTCCGAGTCCTTCTTGCAAAGCTTGCAGTACGTCCACATCGTGATGCCGTCGCCGAGTTCGGGGCGCCTCGCACTCACGCTGGAGACGTGCTCCACAAACACTGTGATGCGGTATTGGTCGTGCACGTATGTCCGGTGGTGCTCGACCATCTTCTTCTCGCAGCCGTTCGAGTTGCAGATGTCGTTTTTACTGTACGCCAAATCTTCAATGTACTGGCCGAGCGTGCAGTCGGGGTCCATCCCGGTGTCGACGTGCTGTTCGTCGTAAAAATTGATGGCGACTAAGCTGGGCTCTGTGCAGGGTATCTTTGTCTCCGTGCAGGTGACGGAGTACAGGACGACAATATTCTGGTGCGAATAGGGGTCGAACAGGTCCAGGTTGCCCTGTATGTACGTTTCCCACTGGTGCGTCTGAGTTTGGTAGTTGAAAAGCGCCTTGTCGTACTCTGCGTCGTGGACCGCGTGGAGAACCTCCATGATTTGTCTCGGGGCTGTCTGGCCGATCTTCTCAACCATCTCTGGCTTTATCAGCACGAACCTCTGCGGATCGGTTTGTTCCGAGTCTTCCTCGACGGCATCTTGGTCCCGAAGACGCCGCAGGTACAGGAGCCGCCGCTCCTGTTCGCGGGCCTTCATCAAGAGGTAGGGCTGCTTGAACTTGACATATGGTGACGCCGATAATATCTTCGTTTCATACTTGGCTACCATGTCGCTGTAGTAAGTCGGCATGGGCACGTCGTCGGGAACTTGGCTGTCGTGAGAAACGTGGCTATGGTGCTGGTGTAGCGACACGAGCTTGGGTCGCTCGGGAGCCGGCTGCGCCGATTGACTCGAAGCCTCTGCAGCCTCATCGGGCCCTTCAAAGCCAGAGCTGTCCATGGTGACTTGCGACGGCCGCTCGCTGTCGCTGGGAGGTTGATTTTCAACTAGGCTTGGGTCGATCCGAGAGCCCTCCATCACGCTCGTCGAGCTCAAAGACCTGAGACTATTGTTCAAGGCTTGAACGGAGCTTGACATGGAGCTGTCGCCTGCATCGGGTGGCTCAGTGGACTCGTCTCGAAGCAGGCTCGTCTCCAGTTTCAAGTTGTACACCACGTAGACCATGAACTCCATGATGTGCTTCACCTTGCTGAGTAGCGCGCCGGTCGCCCCTCGCAGGGCAATGGTGCATCCAAGGTCAGCCCTGCACCCGGAGAGGAAGATGTAGGACTTCTTGCGCCCGGGGTTGTCGTTGTTGACAAACGTGCGGACCTCGAACGCGGAGCACCTCCCGACACGAACTGGCAGCGCAAGCATGTCCAGAGTCTCAATAATCTCGGCCTCCGCGCAGCGGGCGACTGCTTCGATGACGGTGTCCTTAACATTGTATGCAACCGAAATGTTCGCTTCGGAAAGGTACTGCAGAGCAACACCGGAGACGCCCTTCTGGGCCAGCAAGACGTGTGGCCGCAGATTCGTAATCCTTTGCACCACGACCCTGAGGAACTCCTTCTCCTGTTCGATTACCGGCTGCAAGCTCATAAAGTGCTGCTGGTGGTGGCGCTGATATTCGATTGGAAAGGTGACGAGCACGATTCGAGGGTTCGTGATCCTGCGCGGCATGCTCTTCAGCGCCAGGTTCTTCGTGAAGACGACGCCCGATACGTAGGCAGTGTCGCCTGGCTTGCCTCCGGGTATCCTCTTGAGCTTTACGTAGTGCCTGATATCCATGTCCTCGCCCTTGGCAACGTCCGGCGTCACGTCGTCCGTCAGCTGCAGGAGAATTGGAACGAGGGCCTTCTGCCAGGCAGCCGGGGATGGAATCTCGGCATCCGTTAGGAGCTGGTGCAGCAGCTTGTCCACGTGCTTTAGGCTGGACTGATTGAGCTCCTCTTTGGGGCGAATTCGCTTCCGTAGCGAGTCGCTCCTCGTCAGCTGAGTCCCGCTCTGTGCCTGGTTGTCCAGAGGGAAGAGCACCTCAGAAGAGCCAGACGGGCCTTTGGGAACCGCCGACTTGGGCCGAGGCGAACCGAGGTGGTGACTTCCACCCGCGATGCTGAGATTTCGCCGTCGCGTCGGCCTGCGCTGACTGACGAGACTCGCGGGGCCGATCGAATCGTCGTGTGCGCCTCGGCTAACATAGCTCATGCCGCTGATGCTCTTCTCGCCAGCCCTATGGCGGTGCTTTCTTCCGGCATTCATGAACGGTGCAGAGCTGGACTTGTCATTTTCGAAGCTTGCGGATTGCAGGTCGGACGAGTTCATGGCTCCGAAAATGCTACTCATTTGCTCGTCCCCGCTCGAGTCGTCGGACATGTAATCCGCCAACTCCGGGTCAATGATATTGTCGTCGTGAAAGACGGGGAACTTGGACCTTTTGGCGTTGTAGTCGTCGACGCCCTTTCGAAACGGTGCTCGATCTTGGGGGGCGGGAGCCTGGGCCTTGAATCGGCCGTGGAACCCGTGTTTGGAGTGGTGGCGCTTGTGGCCAGCGGATGACTGCGGGCGAGCGGCGCCCAAGGACTTGAGAGAACGAGACGAACCGGGTCGGCTGAGCTGAGGAGCGTCGATCTCGAGAATCGCGGATGCTCGATTCGACTCCTTGACGCGACGGGTGGCCGGAATGGCCATCATGGGCGTCGACACGGGCCGCGCATCCTCCGAGCCTTCAGACGCCAAGGTCAGGTCTCGCTCCTTGGCCTTGGATTGGCCGATGCCGCTAGATCCTTTGGCGTCTTTGGAGTGGTTGGGACCGAAGATTTTGGGCATGAAGGATTGTTCGTCCGCAGAATCATCAGACCCGCTGCCGTCGAAACGGCGGGTGATGACCTCAAGGCAGCTCTTGCACACTCTCAGCGAGCCCTGCACCCCGAACTTCTCGCCTGGCACGACGGTGGTGCATTTCGAGTCAAAAATGCATCCGCAAGTCCGGCAGTGGTGCTTCCTCCGAAACGCCGTGAAGGGGGTTTGACAAAGGAAGCATTGCTTGACAGTGTCGTCCTTCATCCAAAACTCCTTGCTGAGGACCTGCCTTCTCATTCGGTCCAGTTGGGCACTCATCTGATCCGAGGCTCTATCTTCGCCTGCTAGTATTGTGCCGGGAATGCGGACTGTGCCCGACTGCCCTGTGTGAGTCTGGGAGTCTTGACTGAAGGATATATGATAAACCGAGTTGTGCGCAGACGTAATGATGGGGCTAGCTTCAGCAGTACCGCGGTCTGCAGAAGAGTCTCTGGATCCAGGATACCTAGGAGACCGAGAACGACTGATCCTGTCGATGACAGCTGGTTTCTTTCGCGCATTGTCTGGCGACAGCATCGACGAGGTGGACGACACGCTTCGTACTTGACGAGTCTGCGGGACCGGGATATTGGCAGCAGGGGCCGTTCTCGGGCTCAGAGGTGTGTCGAGGCTGCCGTCGATGCTGGAGGCATCATCTCGTGACGATCCAGGCGGGAGCTTGCCGTCCTTGGCGTCGAAGAGACCGGAGGTCGAGTCCGTCGCCGACAGGCGAGCGTTGAGCTCGACCCTGCTAAGGCTCCTCCGACTGGAACCCCCCGGGCCTCCGCTGTCTTCAGTCCGAATTGTGCTGCGGCTGTGGTCCCTATTGAGCGAAGGGGGAGGCGCGATAGTAACGTCAGCAACGACTACGCTCGTGGCATTGGTCGGGAGACTTTGGCGGCTTGACCCATGGGATTTCTGACCCGTCATCAGGCTGATGCTTGTGGCTTTGGATGACTGTGGAAGTTGAGGGCGACTATCTGAAGATGTGTTCATGGCGGCAGACGATGAGGTGTCCGTGATGGGGGCCGGATGCGACGAAACAGTAGTTATGGTGGCGGCCGACTCGCCACGGTTTAGCGAAGAGACAGACGGCCGCGACGAGTGTCCCTCCGCAGTCGATGTTCGCTTTGGGGCGGCGACTTCTGCGTTTTCAGCGGCACCCTCCTTCGGAGCCGTCTTGGTCGGACTACCACCGCCGACAGCCTCCCGAAAGCGACTGTAAAGACCGCTCAGGCCATGCTGAACGAGCTCGCCCGCGGTGCCGCGGCTCTCGAGGGCGGGTGCGCCGCCCTCTGGAGGGGGCGCGAAGTCGTTGAAGGTCGTCAGAGAGTCGCATCGGCTCGCCGACGTGTGAATCTTGTCGAGCGCACTCGCCAGCTGCTCCTTGTCGATGGTCGAGCTCGCAGATATAGAGTTGATGGAGCCGCGGCGAGCTCGGTAGCTGACGGGCGACGCCGAGAGCCCGGGGCCCGGAGGGCCATCCGTAGCTTTCGATGTCGTGCTACTCGCCATGCTTGAAGGTGTTATGGAGGCGGAGGGCTTGGGCGTCACGGCGATCGAGGCCTAGGAGAGCGGGGGCCCGTCGATGACGCTCGCCGGTCACTCAGGGGTGGTGTCTCGCGTCGTAGAAGAAGTGACGCAGTGTAACCATGGTGCATATCGGAGGACACGTGAAAGAAGTCGACTGCGAGGAATCGAATCCGGAAGACGGAAGAACCGGGGACTGAATGGCGCAGGCAGGCGGCAGTCGTCGCGGTGCTCCGAAGCTATGATGGGCGTCGCTGCGTCTGAAAGCAAAGGGGTCGAGACAGCGCCCAATAGTGGCGGACACCGTCAAGACAGGCGTTGCAGCATGCAGTTGGAGGTGTCTGTAGTGCAGCGCGCTGCGCCGCAACCAACAAGGCCCGTTGAAGAAGACGACGATGGCAGATTGCCAAGCGGAGGTGATGCTCGGCACGCGATATCGTCAAGCTCCCATCCACTCTAAGCTACGGCTTCAAAGGTATCGGTACCTATCCGTTGGGCAGTGGCTAGGCCGCTTCGAGCTAGGCACAAGTATAAGCTACTTCGCTTTGTGCCACAGCGCCACTCGCCCCGCTGCGCCCTGAACCCGCCAAGACCGCGTCCACCAGAGCGTGTCGTACCACAGCAAGCTTCAACCAGCTCCCTCCCTCCAAGGCACCATGCGAGGCACCGCAAGAACTCCATGCAGATTCCCTTCTTGAGAGCCATGGTTTGCGTCTCGAGACACATGACTCAACGGACCTAGTCAAGGGACGCATAGCCTCGAGCTGGATCCGACGCCCCCTGACGACCCTGCGCGTCTGACGCACCGACGCTCACAAAGCGATGTCGCACGCGCCTTCGCCTCAGCAGGAGCAGGACATTGGCGAGGTTCTGGGCTGGGGCCGGATCCTCGCCGCGATACCCAAGGACCAGCAGAACATACTCGAACAGCAAGATTCGTGGGCGGTAGACCTCAAGAATGCGCCGCACGGTCTAGCCAACGTCCCGGGTCATGTCGTAGAGACAGCGATACGGGCCTTCAAGGCAAGGAGGGATAAGGGGCCGTCCCCTTCGAAGAGCGACAGTCCAGATGGTGCGGAAAGAAGCAATCACGATGGCAGTGACGGTGAGCCCTCTTCGCCGCGGCCCGACGTGCCCCCTCCGTCGTCCCCAGAACGGATGATTGAGTGGTCGCAATCGCCAGATCGACAGGCTCAACAGCAAGCTCCGGTTGCATCTTCAGTTGAACTACCGGTTGTCCACGAAACACCCAAGCCCGCAGCCATGGCACCGCCGCCTTTACTTAAGCCGCAGCTCATGGAGGCACCCATCTTCGTCGACGGACTGCAGACCAGCGATGAGGAGGATGCAGAGCAGGAACTTCCACAGGCTCAGGCTCAGCTTGAGGTACCCATCAATATGGCTGCAGCCGGCTCAGAGCCGCCAAACAGCTCGTCCCGGATGGTTAGCCCGCAGGCAGTTGAAACGCCGCCGTGTGCTCAGCCGAGAGGAACGATTATTCGAGGCACCGTTGCCAAGCGGCGGGCCAGTAGTCCGCCAAGGCCTGCTCAAGGCCGACGGCGTCGACACAAACCGATCGAGCTCACCAGCAGCCCGATTAAACCCGTCATCCCTGCAGTTACATCGAGGAGAATGCCGACCACCAAGACCTTTGTCAACGATCCGAGCAGCTCGCTGCAGACGTCGTCAAGCTCCATGGTCCCGGCAACGAACTCGTCTGGAGAATCGGTGATGGTGTCGGTAGAGCATTCCATCGAGAATTCAGCAGACCCCGCCGCTGCAGAGGAGGAGAGTCAACATGACATCGACATGGACAACGTCGTCGAGGCGACGCATCGGAATCACGCAGGCACTCCACCAATCGCGGTCAACCAGTCAGCCGCAGGGTCCAACCCGAATACAGCACCAATACTGCCGGCTGATAGCCCCGCTCCAAACCCATCAGCTTCAATGAAGAGTCGTGCACCGCAAAATCCCTACGAGGTGTTCGCAGCTGCGTACCCCGACTACATAACTACTTATAGGGGCAGCCCATGGAATTTCGTCAGAGCGTGCGTGTGTATCGAGATTTACCATAAACACAGGTCGCTCCCACCATGCCTATTCGACGATTTCATTCGAGCCTTCGGGCAGTATCTCGCGTATGTTACCAACGCGGGGCCTGGCCAAGAGCCCCTTACGGCGCTTGATTGGCTCTATACTCTGCCCGATCTCCCGGTGTGCAACAAAAGGGTAATCACGAGCGGGAATCTGGAGTACGTCCTGAATTGCTTTCCGAAGGAGGTCGGCAGGGCGCGGCAATTTGTACGGGAGCAAGAACCACAGGCGCAAACCAAGGTCGCAAAACCTATGCCGACGCTGCACCCACAGAAGCTGCGGAGGCGGTCTCCAATTCTTGACTCAGAGGGGGCCATGGATGTGGATTCTCCCGAAGCTGCAATTCCTGAAGCGACTACTACGGCATCGGAGGCTTTGGCTATGGCATCGGAGGCGTTGGCTGCGGCATTGGAGGCGTTGGCTGCGGCATCGAAGGCTTTGGCTGCGACCCCGAAGGCTACGGCTGTACCCCCGAAGGCTACGGCTACGGCATCGGAGGCTTTGGCTGCGACCCCGACGGCTACGGCTGCGGCCCCCACGGCTACGGCTGTGGCCCCGGAGGCTACGGCTACGGCATCGGAGGCTTTGGCTGCGACCCCGACGGCTTTGGCTGCGACCCCGACGGCTACGGCTGTGGCCCCGGAGGCTACGGCTGTGGCCCCGGAGGCTACGGCTGTGGCCCCGGAGGCTACGGCTGCGACCCCGACGGCTACGGCTGTGGCCCCGGAGGCCCTTTCGCCATCGCAGCCGCAGACGCCTCCCACTTTGCATCCACGGCAGCGGAAAGAACAGCCGCCCTTGCAGCCCTCTCCTGACCTGATACCCGCTTCGTCCGCGCCATCAGCAAATCCTCCAGCGTCAGCAAGGTCGAGATACCTGGAGCAACTGGCGCTGGCTTCTCGAAAGGGCTTGCCCAAGCAGCGATCAGAGGAAGAGAAGGCACGGCTTCGCGCCCATATTCGTAGGAGACAGGCGAGCCGTGCCTTGAGCTCATCAAGCAGCAAACCGAGATGATGGTGGGCTGTGGCCCACGCTTTGGATTTTGCCGCCTCCAGGCAAGCGAGCGTGTTGGGAAAAGGTGTCACTATTTCGGTGTTGGCGTTTTCAAAAGCGTGTCCAACGCATCCCCATGTTTAAATTTACGTTCACTGTATCATTATATATGACGACGGGAAATGAAAAGAATAGAAGAGATGTTCATCTTGAAGCGAAATTTTGTACGCTACAATGCGTGGGCCCCTTGTCTAACTATACCTTGATTGTGTTGCGAGCATACCCGGTTCCAATACATAATGTCTCCTTGAGGAGCAAGAACAATCTAAGCCGCATCGCTTGCAGTGGCGAGTGCCAGAGGCTTCTCCAATTGCAAGCGGTGCGGATCGGTTTTTTGGTATCTTTCCGTGCGATTTCCCTTTGATCATAACGTAAAACATGTTTCATCCGACTTCAGTCATTAGTATTTTCAGCGGGCTTTTGTACGGCCTCTCTTCATGTCTCTTCAATGGGCGGGCTCCGAAGCGTTCTTCTCCTGGGAAGCGGCGGCCTCGGCTGCCTTTTGCTTCTGGCGCAGCTCCTCGTCGGGGGTCAGGGTACGGAGCTGGAGGGCGTGGATGCCGTTCTCCTGAGCCATCTCGTCGCGCAACAGTGCGTAGACCATGCGGTGGCGGGCGGGCTGCATCTTGGACGCGAAGGCGTCCGAGGTGATGACGAGTCTTGGTCAAGTGTTAATAGTGCGGTGAACGGTGACTGGTGGCAAGAGGAGCATGAGGTACCTGAAGTGCGTCTCACGAGAGGTGCTGCCCTGCATGGCCTTGTGGTGGGCATGGAGGTGCGAGTCGTTGTAGATCTCAAACGTCTGCGGATTAAAGGCCGCCGTGACCTGGCAGGGCGCGTCAACGACACTGGTGCGACTTCACGGCTCGGCGACGCGAAAAGACTCACCTTGGCACGGATGGCGTCCTCCATTGGCGTGCTGGATCCCATCGTCGAGAGCTGCCGTCCCACGCTGGAGAAGCCGAGGGCGTATCGTCGCAACATACTACGTCGTTGCTCGTCTCAAAGACACCTTCTCACTCTCACTCTCCTTCCCTGAGGCGTCGGCGTCGTCGAGGAGATAGATACAGGCGGCGGCGAGTTGTGAAGCAACAGAGGACGAGGAGGGGTGAAGACGAAGAGGGGAAGGCGGAAAAGAGAAGGGCAAGAAAAAGAAAGGAAGGGCCCAGAGCAATGGGCCGCCTCTGGAATCAAAGACACGCAGCCGGGCTCGTGGTCGCTGATTTTTCTGGGCGGCTTCGGTGAAGTCGGTGAGCGGGCGGAAGGGTGTTGCAGGTCCCCGCTTGGAGGAGGTGGTGGTAGCGGGGATGTCGGGCCCAATGGGCGCGGCCGGGCCATCCAGCGGTGACATCCAGCGGTGACGGGGGAGGGGCTTGGGGGGCGCGTCGAGGGGCACACACTGGGACACTTCGGACCTCTGCACGAGCCCAGCGGCCGCCACGAGGACTGGATGGGACGACGCGCAGGAGAAGCGAGTCCACGCCATCGTACGACGGACGACGCGCCGCCGTGATTGGGCGCCGCAGCCCTGTGAGACGCCGCCCTGCGTGGCCACGGCCTTGGCCCTCGGGCGTTGCATCCATCCACTCAGTCACACTCGCTCCCGGCCATGCAGCCTGCGGCATGGGGATGGTTCCGTCCATGGCTCCGGGCTACGATGCGGTCAGTCAGGGCTGCTGCACCTGTCCCGGCGGTCGGGCGCGGCGTTGCTTTTTGCCTCCCAGCGGCCTGGAGAGGTCGCGCCGGCTTCGCTGGGCGGTCAGACCCCTTCTGGAAGCGCCTGCAGCCAGCCCGCCCAACCCCCGTGCGCCGTCAGCCCGCCATCGCGGCACCCGCGTGCGCGCGAGAAGCGAGGACGCATATGCGTCGCGGACCCCCGAACATGGCCCTGGAGCCGACTTCGGGTGCGTCTTCGCCGCGTGCTTCGTACATACATGTCATGTAATACCTATGCCCGTGCCTTCCGTGGATGCCGCTCCCGTGGAATGTCCGTGCCTCCAAGGAGACGGGAGCGTGGCGCCTGCACAGCACAGACACGAGGCGCCGGGCTGCTCCACACCCCCGTATCCCGCCGTTGCGGTCCTGGGCCGCTCAGAGCTGCTGCTCTCTCGACCACACCACAGCCGTGGCATCCCGTATCACCAGCGCCAGTCAGCAACTGGCCCCCTGCTGCGGTGTGGTGGGCATCGGCTTTCGCAGGTCGCCTCGTTGCAGTGCTGCAACGAGTACGGAGTGCGGAGTGCGCAGCAGTGCTTTGCAGGCGGGTGTCGTATCCTGCTTGGTGCGCTGCGTGTGCCCGTCCGAGGCAACGTCTCCAACACCGTCGTCCGGCAGCCCACGGCGCAATAGCCTCTTCCAGGCCCGTCAGCGTATCCTGGTTGGTATACGAAATACAGGTCCCGCCGCTGCATCTCCCCCTCACTGCATGTACTCCGTATCCTCGGCCTCGGCTCGTCCGTCACCACCTCACTGCCGGTCCCTGACCACCCGTCTCACTGTCCTCCCGTCTCCCGCTCGCAACCACTCATGATACTCCGCCATCCCCTGCCACCAGCCATCCGGCGCGTGGCCTCCTCCCCTCACTCCCCCCTCGCCCACCGCCCCTCCCGGCGGAGCGCCAGCCCGTGGCTTTGCTGCTGCCGCGCAAGGATGCTGTCGACGCTGCCGCGTCTGCCCATCTTCGAGGCTGTCGCCCGGCACGACCCGGACGCCACCGCCGTGGTCCACTCCTTGTCCGGCCGGAGCTTCACCTACGGCCAGCTGCTCGGTGACGTGAGCCGCGCCCGGGATCGGTTACGGCGAGCCAGGGGCGGGGCCGACCTGGAAGGCGAGCGTGTCGCCTTTCTCGTAGAGAATAGCTACGACTACATTGGTAAGCCTCATGATGTGACTCAAACTTGTGCTCCTCCGTCTCACTTTTGGACGGCATCACTGACGCTGCTTCTCAGTCACGCTCCTGGCTACCCTAGCGGCTCGCTCCATTGCCGTGCCGCTCTCGCCCGCCTTCCCGGCGGCGGAGCTCCAGTACATTCTCGACCACAGCCAGGCTTCATTACTCGTCTCCTCGTCCAAGTTTACGACCAAGGCTGAGGAAGTGCTGGCCACAGAGTTGGCATCCAAACCAACCCACCTCGAACTTGCCAAGCATGTCGTCTCGCAAGAGAGGCCAGATGTCACGCTGGAGGGCAAGGATCCGGCCGGTGCGGGCTTGATGCTCTACACTTCTGGAACGACCAATCGACCTGTAAGTGAAAGCTCCCTTCACCCTCTCGTTGGCTCGGTACTCAACCCTTCTCATAGAAAGGCGTTCTGCTCCCTCAGTCTGTCCTGACAGCGCAGTGTCAGTCTCTGATCGAGGCCTGGAACTACAGCCCTTCCGACCACCTCCTCCATGTCCTTCCCCTCCATCACATCCACGGCACCGTCAACGCCCTCCTCACCCCCCTCTTCGCCGGCTCCTCCATCGAGTTCATGTTTCCGTTCAACGCGGACGCCGTTTGGAAACGCCTCGCCACACCTTTCCTCGCCACCAACGGCACGACTCCCAACGGGACCGGCAGCACCAGGCCAAAGGTGACCTTCTTCACCGTTGTGCCGACCGTCTACAGCCGCCTCCTTGCCAGCCACAAGTTGCTCCCGCCCGGCTTGCAAGAGGCCGCACGCCAGGCCATCTCTCCCGCCAACATGCGCGTCAACATCTCTGGCTCCGCCGCGCTGCCGACCCCCATCAAGGCCGCGTGGCACGCCCTCAGCGGCGGCAACGTCCTTCTCGAGCGCTACGGCATGACGGAGGTCGGCATGGCCCTCAGCTGCGGCCTCGACTTTGCCGATCGCGTCGACGCCAGCGTTGGCTGGCCTCTGCCTTCCGTTCAGGCCCGCCTCATGGACGTTGACACGGGCGAGGTCATCCTCCCCAGCCAGGACGTTGACGCCGCTGGCCGCGAACGCTCGGGCGAGATCCAGCTGCGTGGCCCGACCATCTTCAAGGAGTACTGGCGCAACCCCGAGGCCACGGCCAAGGAGTTCATCGCCGACGAAGACGGCCGCGGATCCTGGTTCAGGACGGGCGACGTCGCCGTGCGCCGGCACGTCGCCTCCGCGGGTCACAACGCCGCCCAGCCGTGGGCGCAGGGCCCCATGTACTTTATCCAGGGCCGTCTCACCGCCGACATCATCAAGACTGGCGGCGAAAAGGTCTCGGCGCTGGAGGTCGAGCGCGAGCTGCTCTCCCTGCCCGAAGTCGCCGAGGCAGCCGTGGTCGCCGTCCCCAGCGGCAACTGGGGCCAGAAGGTCGGCGCCGTCATCGTTCTCGACCCCCAAGTCGTGCAGAAGTGGAGCCCTCTGGATATGCGCCGCGCGCTGAAGAGCCGCCTCGCCAACTACAAGATTCCGCAGGTCATGAAGGTCGTGGACCACATCCCCCGCAACGCCATGGGCAAAGTCAACAAGAAGCAGCTCGTCCGGGCCATCTTCGCCGACGAGTTCAGCGGTGATGAGATGTGAGAGTAGCTAGGGCAAGGCGTAGGTGTTGCCCCCGCGCACATAGAACTGTACCTTATTTTGTCGGCAAATTTGCACGTCTCGTCATGCAGCGTGGTTGGCTGTATTTGTATCAGCGTCGACCGCGCACACGGACATGTGTCGTGGCCAATCATCTGGAATATAATTTTGTCTTGTTTGACTAGCCTCCCTAGGCCGTATTATCTGCTAATGTGCCGTATGCCGCAACTTAGGAATAACTGAAGAGCGTCCGAGAAACGCCGCCATGAAATTACATTTTGCAGGAACGATGCCATGAGTATCATCAGCAGCTGGACCAAACGACCGGTCCGAGCACATGAGCCACAAAGCCCTCACCGCCTCCCGCAAGCCATCAATCAAAGCACGATACTTCGAGATGGAAGAGCTGGAGCCGACGGGATAGAGCTACCGGGTATCAGGTCGTCAATCTCATTCCCCCTGTCGTCTTCACAACGCCGCTACCCGCACTCATACCGTGTACTTGGCCTTGGCCCTCGTAGATCCGGCGTGCGCACTATCGGTGTGGCCAGAGAACTCGACCTGCTCCGTGGAGGGCAGCTCCAGGACTTCCTTGACCCGTCGGCCGATCGCCATGAGGATCTCCTTGCCCTTCTCGGTGCTGCGGCCCTTGCCACCGGCGACGTCGCCATCGCCACGGCCCGGAATGCTCTTGCCGACGGTGCGGGTCCAAACGCCGATACGGTAGAAGGCCTTGCGGACGTTCACGACGACGCCCATGACCTCACCGTCATTTTCCTCCTCAAGGGTCTCGCCAATGGCGCCCATCATGACCTGCAGCCAGAGGCGGTCGACATCGACGTTGCGCTTGTCCTTGTACTGGTACGACCACTTGCCGCCGTGCTTGTTCTGGGGGTCCTCCCACTCGGGTCGAACGCCAGCCTTGAAGAGGTGGTAGTCGGCCTTCTGGGGAAGCTCGGAGACAGGGGCGACATTGTTCTGCGATTAGGAGCGTCAGAGATCAGCTACATACATCTGACTGGTGCGTTCGTGACTCACATATACGCCCCAGAACTCCTCAACCGAGTCAAATGTGATGACCTCCTTAAGCAGGTCGTTCCAGTTGTCACCCTACATACGGTCAGCCGTGCTATTCGACACCACAATCAACGAGGTGCTGGCGTTACCTTGCCGGTGGGAGGCTTAGTGAACCACAGCGTCCACTTGTTCTGCAGAGGGTGCTTGACGTTGAAGTTGTCCTTGTCGTGGAAGACCGTGACCGGCTTGTCGTCGCTCTTGGCATCAGCAGCCTCGTCCTTGCCGTTGGGCGAGATGGGGATCGTCGAAAGATCGACCTGCTGGTCCATGCTGGGGGTCTCGGTCGCCGTAGCCGCCATCGTGTCGGTGTGCTGGCTGATGTTCAGTGGTGAGCTGCCTTGATGCAGATGCAGTGGTGCGGCGGGCTGTTGGAACAGCGAGGCCGAGCTCGATTGCTAATGGCGTCCGGTGTCGCGGAAGGAGGGAACGTGGACGAAATATTCGGAATACTTCGTGCTCGGATGAATCGTCGACGCAACTTTGCTCCAGGCAAAGATGTGCTCGCGCGGTTGGGAGGGTTGAGGGAAGATGACGATAAATCGTGACGGAAGTTGCGAGGGTCTCCGGGGTCATTGGCCGAGCCACAAAATTTCCTTTGCCAGGAGCGTTTGCAGGCTCTCTCTGGGCGCGGCAGGACCAATGAAGTTTTGTGCCTCGCCGATAAGGCACCAATGCGGCAGCACAGCCTCCACAGCCACAGCCAGCCGCTGCTGCAGCCACTTCAGGTCAATGGCAATATCGTTGGAATGGACTTTGACGGAACTTCGAAATTGTCAATTCGTGATGCTGCGAATCGATGAAAGAACCTATCAATTTGTCTACCTGTGATTTGAAAGCCTTTCTTTATATGACTAAAGTGGGTGGTCAGGCGACTACAGACAGCCCGACAAGCTAACTTCAATGAGCTCCTGTCCCCTTCCCGCTACCTTAACCTCGCTTTTAGGAGCGACTTGTCAAAGAATCGATGCCTGGGCAGCGAATATTCACAAAAATGAGCCCAGCTCCAAGATTAAGTGATTGGAATTGCTTTCCCTTCTCATGAGCGCCGAATTGGCTTGTTCTGTTTGTCTGGCCGTCAGTATTTTCGAGCATGGCCGTACGCTGCCATGAGAGCAAGGGAAGCTTACAAGGTTTATCGGCCAGGTCGTAGGGTAACTTCTCCTGGCTTGGCCTCTGGGATACTTTCACGACTTTTTCAAGATACTGGACTGTTAACTTGAAACCTGAACCATGTGGTCACAGACAAATACATAAAGATCACGCTCTGAAAGTATTCGAGTTTGCACAATTATATCCGGCCGACGAGATGCCGCATGGTGCTTGCCCAATTACCAATGTATTCAGAAAAGACAAATCAAAATCTATTACTAGCCCATAAGCCATCGATCTGCAAAGCTGCCTGATGACGACATTCTTGCACACTCTTGGCATGGCTCTAGTTGCTTACGGTGTTTGAGTTCAGACTAAGTGCAACGTGCATGCATGTAAAAGATCAAGAGTTTTGGGTCTCGCGATATTTTTGGAATAGATTGCAATAGTCTCACGAGAACACTTTTTCTGAAGTGGCATGTCCCAGCTCTGTGTTGAGTGGAACCAAGGTAAAACAGGCACTTGTTGGACTTCTTGACTTTAAACCAACAAGCAATCGACGCTGGACAAAATGCCAACCAGAGAAGAGAAACATTCGCCGTGCGTAAGCGATGAAAGAGGTTTGCAAATTTCAACAAACGAGACTCGACGATCCGCAATTCCCATTTGTACGCAAAAACCTGAAGTTGTCTGCGTACGACACCGCTCCGGATTTGACTACCCTGCACGAAAGTCGGTTACCTCGCAGCAGAGCGGCGCCGTTACAATGCGGCCGTCGTTCTACAAGGTACGAAAGACGAAGAATCCAATTGATGTCGGTTGCTTCTTTGCGGGCCGCACCAAAGTTCCAGAGTGTGGAAACGTTTGCAGAGGCATGTTTTGACCTCGTCGTTTGGAGCGGACCGCTTGATGATGTCAGTGGTCGCTATGTACCTTCCTCTGCGACGTCAGCTTCGAGACGTCTGCCGCGGCTGGTCGGGCCTTCCCGCATATCAGCCAGGTGGAGTCAATTGGGCGCCCTCGAACCGTTGCACTAACACCGCCTTTGAGCATGTCATCCAGCATTTGTTCACGTCGAGAACTCGGTGCTCCACGATGAAAGTGCCACGACGTTAGGAGCACGAATAAAGTACAATGTTCCGCACCCGTATGGTGTCGTTCCCTCGGGGTTGTCTGTGCGCCGTTGTCCAGTTTTCGCGCAACCCGCCCCTTCTAAACCACCACCCCTGTCCCCAGCCTCGTTGTCGACCTTGTTAGTTCGCTGCATCCCTCCGTCGTCAGGCTCTCCAGCCACCTATTTTCCAGCACTGCTCGTACTCGTAGTTGTCCTTTCCCCCCACCCCGACATTCGAGCCTCCTCGCCGACCGCTTCTTTCAGCGCTAATTACCAGCCCCCGACCCATTGGTGCCCAGCACGAACCCCAAAAACAGAGCAATGGCGCACCAGTGAGACCTTCTGCGGAGCTGACCCGGTTTCCACTTGACGACTCCCGGAGGCTTTGTCGACTCCTGTGCCAGGCACCCTCGAATCCTTGCTGGGCATCTTTCACCTGCAATCGAGGTCGAGAATCATTCCGCTTTCTTGCCGGCCGAGCCGTGGCTGAACGCTGCGGCCTGCAGGGCTTCGAGTATACCGTCTGTGCCTGCGCAGCATCGACTACCTTACCTAGCATGGCTGCTTGCATGAGCCCCGTGCGTTGAGCTGGCTGGCGAAACATCTGATGATACGAAACAAGAAAGCTTCGGGCCATGTCCAACGCCTGAGCCTTTCTCCCACACAAACACCCTGTACATATCATTGCTACTATCTTGGCCTCGCACGTCTTGACTGTCACCCATTCTTCTCTGATTTACGAGAGCATCATGTCCGCGCCGTACTGGGGCCATCTTCCTGACCCCAAGGCCACCGGGGAGCAGCGGCGCATGTCCACCGACCTGTATGACGACTACCCGCCACCTGACCATCGTCAATCTCTGGATGTCCAGCCTCCCCGCAAGACCAACCGAGCTTCTGTCCAGACAACAAACACAGAGTCGACCTTTAGTCCTCACTCGCCAACAGCGTCGAGCTTCGCTGCCCAGGGTTTAGCTCCCAGGCCCCCTTCGTACCAGCGAGGCACGGGCCAGGAGCCAGCCTTGGATGCGCATGAGCACATGTCTCGTTCAAATCGCAGGTCCACCGACTATTATGACATCCCTTCCGCTGCGACTCCGCCAGCTGCGCCTGACGTGCCTCGAGGCCCACCCGTCAGTTACCGCCATCCACACGGCAATGGCGGGCTGTCCTATACCTACAATGCTCCTGCAAACAGCGGAGCTCCTCAACTGCGCGGTGCTTCTCACGTCTTGGGAGAGGAAATGGGCTCTGAAGAATACTATACAGCGAGGCAAGACGCGCCCCCGGGCGCCTCTCAGCGGGCGGTCCACGATGTGTCCGCAAGGAGGGACAGAGTCGCAGCTCCTCCAGATATTGCTGCGCAGTCAAGGAGACCGTCTGTCACGGGGTCATCGGAGCGTCGCAGAAAGTTCGCAAACGACCGATCACCTCTACAAAGGCTTGAGCTGACGCTCGACAGCATGACAAAAGAGGAAAAGAGAGCCCGGGTGGAGGCAGCGGAGCAACGAGCCAGGCAGAGGGCTGCGATGAGAGCTGGTGACCTACCTCTTGGCCAACAAAGTCGGCCTATCGACCAGCACCAATCTGCTGAGCACGATGCCAGTCAAGTAGTACCAACCCAGCCAGCGGTTGCGACACCACCAGCAGCTCCCATATCGCAAGGAATCGCCACGCGCAGAGCGCCATCTACTCGGGAACACCCACCTGCTCGAGGCGACCCGGTTGCGCAATATCCACCCCATGAGCGAGTTGACGACGGGTACGACATTGCACCACCTCAAGAAAAAGTCCCGCTCCAAAGAACGCTTGACGACAAGTCTGAGGTTCCTAAGCGAAACCTTAGCTTCCGTGAGCGCACTGCAAGAAAAGAGGCCTCTTTGGCCAAGACAGAGATTGGTCAAGCAGTGCCCACCGGGAGTGGTGGCGGCTTTTCTCTGACTCGTAGTGGGAGCAACAAGTTGAGAAAGGAGCCGCCTGGAGGGCCCCGGTATCAGCAGACCCAAGCCGGCGTGCTGGCGCCTCCGGCTGAACTTGCGCCCAAGATTATTCCCTTGTCGGCTCGAAACAAAGAACTTCCTCCCATACCTGCTTCAACGGACCCAAGGCATCATTTGATTGGCGACGAAAGCCGCGACTACCGAAAGGGGGCTGCTCAGGAACCCGTTCACGGGATTCAACGTCGCGTAACGGAGCCCATTTACGGTGGAGCGCATGGGTTCCCCGAAGAGAAGGTTACGATGGCATCGAGGCCCCGAGAATCGGGTCGAGAGACGGGAGTTGAGACGACGAGACAGGCACCCCAAGACCATGCGGCGGCACGAAGGCTGCTGGAAGGGCAAGATAGTGGCCAGTTCTCCGATGAATCCGATGACCATCGCGTTTCCGAAACGGTGCACAATACACGCGAAGACATGAAACCCGGAGACGGCTTATACCAGCCGCCGTTGTGGTTGGACGAGTGGAAGAAGGGCACGACTGGGACTCTCTCAGGAGCGCTGTTGGAACTCAGCACCGACCTGCTGCCCACCGCTGACAAGACCAAGACGTGGTGGGAAAATGGTGCCCGAGGCCGAAGCAGCAACCACACGTCGAGGCAGCGGAGGGCTGAGGCTTTTGACGGAGAGTATGATGATGCGAATGGTGCGTTCCTTTGCCCGGATCGGCGGAGTCGTCAACTGACCGAGATAGGCGCAACTACCCGTTTCAAGCCACCTTTGCATCTCAAATGCGGCCCGCTCCTCAGATACTGCGGAATTCGTCGCGAAAAGTTTCCGACGAGGACTCCGTCTGTTTCCGAGCGGGAGATATGGAGAGGCAGCATTATGATTGTCACCAAAGACTCCGAGTCTTCTTATGAGATTGCTCCGACACTTCGTCTGTTCGTCCAGGATATTACGCTGCTGCCTCCGCCCCCGCACCAGGTCAATGGAGACCTGCCAGCGGAGTACGTCGACCCGATTGCTGGCCATCCAAAGATGGGCAGGAAGGGCGAAACTCTGTATGTACGACCCGTGGAGCACCTGGAAGAAGCCGAGGATCTGTCCCGGGACGAAACCGACAAGGGACTCTTCGAGACAAAGCGGAGCCCCCCCGATGTGGTACCTACTGACGGCTCGGCGGACCTTCCGGGGTCTTTTGCTCGTCGGAGAAAAGCCGTTGGCATTGATGGCGAGAAGATGCAGAAGTACAAGGACGTGAGAGGCTTCCGTCTTCATGTCGAACGCGGCTGCACCTTCTGGCGGTTCAACGTCGAAGTCGAACTGCGCGATAAGCAGCAACGCATTGCCTACCGTATCAATCGGGGGCCCTGCATGGGATTCTGGGTTCCGGCCAGAGACCAGGCCATGAACATTATGTTCTACAGCTGCAACGGCTTCAGCGCCAGTGTCAAGCCAGATGAGCTCAGCGGACCGGACCCGATGTGGCGAGACGTGCTGAACACGCATCAGACGCAGCCATTCCACGTCATGATTGGTGGCGGCGACCAGATTTACAATGACTGCGTCGGATACGAATGTGAGCTGTTTGATGAGTGGCTCGATATCAGGAATCCCCTCCACAAGCACAACGCGCCTTTTACCGCTGAGATGCAGAACGAGATGGAAGAGTTCTTCCTGGAGCGGTATTGCATGTGGTTTTCTCAGGGACTGTTTGGGCTGGCCAACTCTCAGATACCCATGGTCAACATGTACGACGACCACGACGTATTTGATGGCTACGGCTCCTATCCCCACCACGACATGAACTCTCCCGTGTTCTGCGGGCTTGGCGCAGTAGCCTTCAAGTATTATATGTTGTTCCAGCACCAGAGCCTGGTCACCGAGACTGAAAATTCGGAACCCAGCTGGGTCCTGGGACTTCAACCTGGCCCTTATATCAACGAACCGAGCCGGAGCTTGTTTGTGTCTCTGGGTGGAAAAGTTGCGCTGCTCGCTGTCGACTGCCGAACGGAGAGGACCGAGCATGACGTGATTCAGGATAAAACATGGGAGAAGATCATGAACCGTTTGTACGCCGAAGTCAGACGGGGCCAAGTCGAGCACCTCCTAGTGCTTCTCGCGGTTCCCATCGCCTACCCACGTTTGGTATGGCTGGAGAATATGTGAGTTGTTTCAATGATGACAAATGGGAAGCATGGAATCTTTGCTGACAGCTCTAGCTTGACGTCGAAACTCATGAGCCCGGTCAAGGCTTTGGGCAAGACTGGCGTTTTTGGCAAAGCCCTCAACAACATTGACGGCGGGGCTGAAGTGCTTGACGACTTGAACGACCACTGGACTGCAAAGAACCACAAGCACGAGCGCAGCATCATTGTTGAGGATTTGCAGGACTTGGCTATTGACAAGTCGCTCAGAATCACGTTGTTGAGGTGAGGTCGCTGCGGCTTAACGCGTCACATTTCTTGCTTGCTGACAATCGTGCGCTAGCGGTGACGTGCATCTGGCGGCGGTTGGTCAATTCTACTCGAACCCGAAACTCGGCTTGGCCAAACACCGGGACCCCAGGTATATGGTCAACATCATATCCTCTGCCATGGCGAACAAACCGCCGTCGGATTTGATGGCAGATGTTCTCAACAAGCGAAACAAGGTGCATCATTTCGACAAGCAAACCGACGAGAGCATGATTCCCTTATTTCAGCACGGGGTTGACGGTAAGCCGAGGAACAACAAGCACCTTCTCCCCCATAGAAACTGGTGCTCTATCCGTCAATGGTCACCTGGAACCACGCCGCCCCCGACTCCCCCGCTGTCTGCTTATGATAGGAGCCCAAGCCCACCGCCGGCCGCGAGAGGGGGCATTCTTCGAAGATTTTCTTCGCGGAACAAAACCAGGCCGAGCCAATTTGACGGAGCGCGAGACTCGGTTCGAGATTCTCGACCGCCAGTGTCGGGCGGCATGGGCCTCCTCCGCAGCTTCTCCAGGCGAGCCTCTTCTGAATCCCAGCGGCCTGGAAAGCTGACTAGAACCCTGTCACTGGGTAGTGGCGAAAATCAGAGGCGAGGGCTCTTTGGATTTGGACGGCGTGGGAGCATGAGCCGACCTGACGACGGCGGAATCAATGGTCAGTGGGGTGAAGACAGCGACGAGGACGACTACTTCGGCCATGCGGCCCATGCTGCTGGAGCGGCACGGCCTTCGGGACTTCGTGGTGGAGGCAGATATGATGAGTACGAAGAAGGTGACGATTCATACTTTGCCGCGCGGCCAACGCAAACGATCGGTTCTCAGCCGCCCGTCTCGGCGAATGAGCCTGATGCTCCCGTCCCACGGCCCTTCCACAGAACTCCAACGGGGCTGTCGACAAAGCAGAAGCGCCAGGTCGACAAATATGAGGTGGACCTTGAAGGAGGACTAGACATTACCTTGAACGTCGAGGTCAACGCCAAGGACCCAGCGGGAATCACAGTGCCGTACCGACTGTTGGTGCCTCGACTGCAGTACGAATACGACCCGGCCGAGGACGAACTGACGCAAGGGGAAGCATACGCGAGACCGAGCGGGCTAAAGAGGCTGTTCAGTCTTCAGAAGAAGCCAGCAAAGGCGAGACCGGCCGAGCACGAGGAGGATACGCAGAGTGAGGAAGATGACGAAGAGTACGCGAGGCGCTGAGAGTGAAGGGAACCGCGCACCCGGACGCTCAGGGCCGCCATGACGTGATGACTGCACATTCAGTTATTTTTATCGCATTGTTTTGGCAATGGCCGAGCATCCATTCTGGCCACGCATCTGATGGTGTATGGGAAAAGGAGCGAGAGAAGGCGCAAAGCTGTGTACGTAGCATCAAGTTTGTATTGAATGTCCGTAACAATAGGAGAGATTGTGAATTGTACCAATGGCGCGGGTTGTTCGGCACTAAGAAGGCAGCTAGGGGATAGGGTGAGGTCAGGCCAGGCACCAAGCCAGGGGTTCCACTTGGGATCCCGGGGGTGGCCGCTGGCAAGGGCGGCGCCTAGAATACCTTCCCAGCAACCCAGCCGCCAGGGTCGCTTCTCCATCTCCACTTCATCCCTTTCCAACAGCTGTCACTGCAAGCTCCTGCTTGTACCCTTCCCGACAGCATCCATTCGCTTGAGCGCGAAGCATTGAGCGCCTTCCGCTGCAGCCTTGTTCGCGTCGTCTTCAAGCCTGCCTCTTTGACCACCTTTCGATCGACGGGCCTCCCGTCTGCGCACAGCCCGCCAGCTGGCGGCGACTCTCGCGGACCTCGCTGTGTCGGGGGTTGTTATGGCGGCGCACAGATAGACGATGGCTCACCACAAAGTGCCCGTGTTACACAAGCTCCACGCCGCCGGCCTGCGGCGCGCGAGATGGCTGGTGACGTGGTCGCGCGGGCCGGGGACGCAGCGCGCGACCAGGGCCGCCTTGGGCGCGATGCACCAGGCGCGCAGGAATCTGGAGCCGCGGCGGCTCCTGAGCGTTCCGCACGCGCTGGTGCTCGTGTGGATGATCATCCTGCTGTGGGGGGAGCGCTGGGTGTTTGACAGCAAGGTCGAGGACTGCGCGTGGCGGAATTGGGAGAAATGGGTACGTCTGCCATGCCTGCGTGATGCGAGCCTTCTCGTTGCTAATCCGACCATCCCCAGCCGAAAGGTGCGAACCCTCACCATCTGATATTCGTCGCGGACCCGCAAATCATCGATCCTCACTCGTACCCTGGCCGTCCGTGGCCCCTGAACCCGCTCACGATGCTCATCACCGACAACTACATGCGGCGAAGCTACAAGGCGCTCCAGCGCCAGCTGCACCCGGACAGCTTGTTCTTCCTCGGCGATCTGTTCGACGGTGGACGCGAGTGGAAGACGTGGAAGGGACACTTTGTGGACCCAAAATGGGGCAAGAGTCGATCGGGTGACGAGAAGAAGTATGTTGACGAGTGGCACCGTAAATACGGTGAGGATTACTGGCTGCGCGAGTACCAGCGCTTCAGTGACATCTTCTTCAGCAATTGGAACGCTGGCGGCGATGCGCCTGGGCCGTGGCAGAGGGGCAGGAAGTTGGTTGCGAGCTTGCCGGGGAACCACGACCTGGGATTCGGCGCGCAGATCCAGGTCCCCGTGCGAGACCGCTTCAGCGCCTTTTTTGGCGACGTCAACCGGGTCGACATTGTCGGCAACCACACCGTTGTATCCGTCGATACCGTCTCGCTGAGTGCTGCCTCGTCCTCTTTCAAAGACAGCCACGACCTGGAACCGATCTATGGGCCGGTCAACGAGTTCTTGAAAGAGGTCCAAGCTAGCAAGAAAAAGGCGATCCAGGAGGAGCTCAGTGCCTGGCACAACACTGGCAGAAACATGAAGTTTGAGCATGAGGTCGAGGAGACCGGCCACGGAGACCTCCCCCGCTGGTCAAAGAATCCTGGTCCCGAAGCAGCTGACTTTCCCACAATCCTCCTCACCCACGTGCCGCTGTATCGCGACCCGGGAACACCCTGCGGCCCGCGTCGCGAGCATTGGCCGCCTACAAAGCCGGCCAAGGGCCAGGTCGGCCCCGTCATCCCCGATCACCGCAACGCCATCAGCGTTTCGGCGGGCTACCAGTACCAGAACGTGTTGAGCGAGGAGGACTCGGTGAAGTTGATCAAGAGCGTCGGCAACGTCGTCCACGTCTTCTCCGGCGACGACCACGACCACTGCGAGCTGGTCCACTCCAGCTCCAAGGGCAACGTGCCGGAGATCACGGTCAAGAGCTTCAGCATGGCCATGGGAGTCCCCACGCCGGGCTTCGTCATGGTCAGCCTCTACAACCCGGTTGGCGCCGACGGCAAGCCACTTCCTGGAGCCCCCCAGGACACGATGCAGACGCACCTGTGCCTCCTGCCGAACCAGTTCCACACATATATGAAGTACGTCACCTACGTCATCCTCTCGGTCGTCCTGCTCGCTATACGGGCCTTTCTCGTCCCCGTCCTCCATCTCGAGCCCTTTGCGCTGGAACCGGAGCGGGGCACGGCGGTGCTCCCCGTCTTCAAAGACAAGGCAAAGACGGAGCCGCCCGACTCCTCAGCGTACAACAACCACAACCACCATCACCATCACGGCATACCCTCGGGCCACTCCGCGGGCGCGACGTCCGGCTTGCGGAGCAGCGCGTTGGCAAACGCCAACGGCGGCGCCCGCTGGTCGACCAAGAAGAAGAGGCAAGTGCGCTGGGGCTGGCCGGGCGAAGACGGCGGCAGCGGCGGGCCGCGAATCAAGCTCGAGGACAATTTCTACGACGGCGGCAAGAGTTGGAAGGCGGAACGGGGGCGGCACGCGCTCGGTACACTGGGGAGGGAGATGTGGACGACGACGTGGAGGGTCGCGTGGATGACGGTCCTGTTCTGGGCGTACTTGACAAGAAAGGGCTGAGAGTGGCCAGCGACCAGCGACCAGCCCAGGGACTGGCACACCGAGCGCGTGATGCACAGTCTGGGGAGACACTGCGTGCTGTAATATGGATCTCGTTTTTGCATTTGAATGGCTTCAGGCGGAGGGGAAAAGGTACAAGCGTGGGTTTGCTGAGCCGCTTGTTCGGTTAGGCGGCGTGAAGCCATATGTAGGACAAGGGAGAATAGCGCTCCCATCGCACGTAATGAATGTCGAGGTTTTCTCGTCACGAATGGCAGATGAACCCTCAAGTCATGTGATGTCGTGATAGTTCATTCAAATCCGTCAAATGGTATATCCAGAAGCCCACCCGTCCGTCCTGATCCAGCCCACCAGCCCGATATCCAATACATCCCCAAGCCTGGCGCCGACCCTCGCAGTATTATTCACGCCATAAAGTAGTCGACAAATGTGTCGCGCATGGCCGCTCACCGCCCCGTCCGCCTCGAGACGCCGATGCGCTCCTCGCGCACCCGCCGCGGGCTGTCGACGGCCTGTTGCTGCTGTTGCTGCTGCTGCTGCTGGTCCTGCGCTGCGCGCGCCTGCTGCGCTGCCTGCAAGGCCTCGCTGGCGCGGCGGTCCTCGTACGCGGCGACGTCCTCGGGCGTGATGCTGAGCGTCGTGGGCGGGCGGCGGAGCATGCTGGCGGGTTTGTTTGTCTTCTGCGGCCCCTTCTTGACTGCCGTGTGTGCGTCCCTTCCGCCTCTGGGCTTGTAGCTCTCGCGGGAGTCTTGAGCGTGTGAGGCGAGTGGTATGAATGCGGTTGCGATATTGAGTGTTGCGTTTGCGTAGATGGTGCTTTATGGGGAGCTGTTGCGGGCGTAGGGAAGTGATGTGGTTGACGTTGGGGTCGCAGTCGGAGAGCGCGTAGAGGGGCATTTTACGCGCGTGGCGGGTCGTCCCGCTGTGGGGTCGCCTGTCCTTGTCACCCATTGCCGTGCAGGCTCTCGGAGTACAGTGAAGCCAGTTACCATCTTGAACTACGAGCATCCAGACTATCCATCATCCTGACTTGCGCTTTCAACGTTGTGTAATCTCGCAATTGCTTTGAAAACGCTCCGGAAACTTGCAGTTACCCTCTGCCACGTTGAGGAGCTAGGGTCAGCATAAGATTGCAACGGTGAATCGCCCGCAGTCTTGGGTCGTCTTTTGTCAAGGTGGCGCATGTGTGAGTGTGCCCTATTGACTATGTAAATTGAAGAAGTATTATACGAGCGCGCCAGCAATAGTAAATAGAGGAGAGCAACTATCTTCCAGGCCAGACGAGGTAGACGATGCGATGTAGGTCACCACATGCCTCAGCAACGTCTCGCGCATTATCCTGCTCCATACTACAGTAATATAGAGAGAAAGGATCAAATGTGAATTACTCAAGGGAGGAGAGTGGGAAAGGTAGATGTAGGTGGTGTTGCTCGGAGGATATCGCAGTACCTATGTGGCCAAACCGATTGTTTCCCAGATGTGGAACAACGACGCCCAACTTAGTAGTTTCGTAAGGGAATATACAGGTTGGTAGACTTCACCGAAACAATTAGCTGTCAAGTGGCAACAGGCCCTGTTTGACAGTAGCTTACACCCTCTACCATCCAAGCGGTTTACTGTTGCCCCCCATCGTCCACACATTCCGTGTCACAATGCTCATGAATCGTATTCATATACCCCGGCTTGTTCTTTTCACCATCATTCAACGCCCGGAGTCTCTCCAGTTGATTCCTATCCGCATCATCAAGAGACTTTTTCAGCGCATTATACCGCGTCAATTCTTTTGCCTTGCGAACAACGTCGCGAACAGACTCCCTGGCAGCCTGCTCGGCACGCGATTTTGCTTCGTAAATGGCCCACCAGGATTGGCGATATTCTTCTTCGGCTGCGATGTATTGCTTATGAGCCTCTGTGTACCTTGAAAGGGTGTCTGCATCTGTCTCATTCCATCCACATGACCTTTTGTCGTCGATTTCTAGGCAATCAGTCATGCAAACAGAAACGCACATGCCCTTGCCACTCTCCCCTGCAGATGCTGGCGTTGTGGAAGCTATGCTGAGCCCAATGGCAGTAATGGAAGTGGTTGACACTCTCATTTTTGGGATAATATGCTTTTGAATGAAGTAGACATCAGTATTGGTTGTAAGTCGGTCGAAGATGGTGATTCAAAGACCGTCTCTTATATCTAGGCACGTCCGGCAAGTTCCTTTACTACCAATACTTGAGCATTCTCTGAGATGGTGGGGTGATGAACATGCCCCGCGAATCTAAAATCTTATTCCGTTTCTATATGCAGGCCAAGTCCAAGATAGCTCGTATAGTGATGCTAAAGATTGCGTTATTTATGCAAGGACTGCACATAATCAGGGATATGCCGGTCGCTCAAAGAGATCATCCTCACCCTGAGCCACCTGCCTCTACTCTCGTGCGAGACCCACGGTGAGCGTCGGAGACGTCCGTACTCTGTACATGTCCTGTGTGAAAGGTTCCATAGGTCTTGGGCAAATTCTTCGTCGGGCTTGTAGCAGAATGATCTATGTAGTAGCATCATCATACGCCACAGGGGGATGGCTTTCTATTGCAGCGCGTTCCCTTCTGTGATTGTGGCATGATCTCTGAATCATATCCTACCATGCTTTGTTCATAAATCGACAATTGTAAGCTATCGGCACTTCCAAACGAATCTGGAAAATTTTGCACCTGCAGTACTGCTGTGTACGCAAGATATTTGCCAAGAGAAATACCTTAGTGTACTCCGTAGATTATGCGAGAGTATACAACGTCTTGGTGAACTGAAGTAATATATCTCCTGTTCGAAAAATAACGTTTGAGGCCCACGGTAAAGCAACTGCCGGATCGCCCCATTCCCTCCTGCAGCGCGATCTTTGTCAGGCGAGACAAGGGATAGACAGAATCGGGTTGATACTGAACTCGGATATCGGGCCTGCACTGTGAGGCCACTCTCCACAGTCATCCTGATGCACGCCGCAGTCGACTTGAACCATTGATCCCTCTTTGGCGTCATAAATGCCGCAATTGATCGATCAATCAATTTCCATCATCACGTGCTTGACGGTGGTAAGTTCGAGGCGTTGGCGGGTACCTCTCGAGGATGTTTTGGCATTCAAGAATCATCTTTAGGGCCGTCATTCTGCGACCGGCTGAGGCTTTTCTGCAAAAGGGGAACTTAAACCCCTGGTGTGTAGCACTACAGGGCGATAACTTGAGAGCCTATTAGCAGCGGATCAGCAGAGTAAGCACTCGATACAACCGGTCGCACATCTTGGCCCCAGCCGTAAGATGGATCTTGCGGGCCCCTGTAGTCGTCGCTACATATATCAGAGCGAACCGACTAACGAGCGCAAAATCGCAGAGTATTTTTATACACCCCTCAAGGCATCAATAGCACATATCGTGATGTCTTTCGAATGTAATTATGCAATTAAAAGCTGCTTCTAGTATAGGTGGGTATTTCGGCTTTCGCCTCATGGTATCACTGGAACTCATCCCAAGAGCCCCGCACAATCGTCAGTTATATACACAAGTTCTCTTCCACAGGTTCAATCCGCGCAGGCCGGAGCGATCAGTAGAGACCGCCGTAGACGTGGTCCCGCTCCCACCGCAGGAACTCCTCCAGGTCGTGCTCCAAGTTGCAGCCCATCGGCAGCATGTCCGCCACGCTCTCCGACACGTCCTCCGGTGCGTCGCCCCCGACGACGAGCGGCTTCGGCGGGGACAGGATGGTCTCCCGCAGGGAGTAGCGCTTCACCTCCGGGTCTACCGCCCAGCGGTGCAAGTTGCCGCCGCCAAAGAACTTGATCGAGTCAAAGGCGCTGTGCTGGCCGGATTTGCCGTGTTTCTTCTGCTCGGTGAGAACGGGGATGGGCAGGTCGTTGTCCGATTGGGTCGAGCAGGGCGAAATCGTGTCTATCGTCTCGCAAGAGTCCTGAGAAACCCGTGGCGGAGGGAGAGTGATGCAGCTGGAAATCAGCTCGCCGTGCGTCTCGAAGCCAAAAGTCTTGAACCATTCGGCCATCTCTTCGGCCATCTCGTTCTGGTCGTCCTCGTACATCCCGGAGACCAAGTCACCGGCGCCTCCCAATATCGCCATCTGGAATGCTTTCCAGTCTACCGTCTCGTCAACCTCATTGGCTTCATCCTTGCTCGCGTCCGGTTTCTGGTAAGTGATGGGCCCGTGTCTGAAGGACGGATTGGCCGATGACAGGACTGGACCGTTGAGGTAGACAAGCTCGTCGTTATCGAAGGACGCCCGAGGTTGCATCTCGTCGGGGGCCGTGGCAAAAATCTCAGGTATCGTCGGCAATAGATCAATGCTTGCTTTTGTGATGAGCCGTGGTGTATTTCTAGAAGGGGGAGCTGGAGAGGCAGGGGAAACAGGGGAAACAGGGGAAGTAGTAATCGTGGCATTTTTAACGTCATCATCTTCTTTCTCCTCGTAATTCTTTGACGTGCCGTTTGGTAGTGATGGGTCGCCATAAACCATGTCCTTGTTCAAGGGAGCGGTCGAAGGTGACCCTTTGTCCCCAGCGAGAGGTGGCAAACTTCTTTCAGCCAGTGGACTGGGGCGCGTGACGAACTTCTCCAGGTGAAAAGGCTCAACGGAAATGTCGGACTTGTCGGTGCCTATGCTGTGCAAAGACTCCTTCGAGGGCTGACACTCTAATCGTAGCCTCGCTTCTGCTTGGGCCTTCTCTCGCTTCCTTGTCAGCTCCTCCAAGCGGGCAGGGGTCAGCATCTCATCAGCCACGACACGTTTGAAGCGCTGGCTCAAGAGGGCGATGCTGAGGTTTTCCGGAAGTGCCCAACGGCTTGATTTTGCTGGCGCCTTGCTGGGACTGACAGTTTCGCCGTTGTGCTTTCTCGTCTGTCTTTCCCGCTGCGGTGGAGGGACTGGCTTCCTGCGAGGCGGCGCTTGTTTGTGAACTACCCCGAGGTTCCTGTTCTCAAGGCTAGAAGGTATGGGCGATACTGTGCGTATCTTAGGATGCCTCGGAACAACAGGTGACGGTGCAGACGGTTCAGGGATGTCGAGCAGCCACGAGGTGACCTGCAAGTCGTTGAGGGCCTTGCCAACTGCCTCGAAGGCGTGCTCGGTGTCATGAATCAGCCGTTGGAAGTTTGCGGAACGTTCTTCTTCTTGTTGTGCCGTTACAGTTGGCTTGCAGTGTTGGTCAGATATCGTGACTAAGTCCGTATGCGAGAAGACAGAGGCAGGCCTGCGCGGCAGCCCGCCATCTTCGGTGTTTGCGAAGGCTTCGTGGAAGCCCAAGGCGGACCGCGTAAGCCGTATCGGCAGGGGAGACATCGACCGTGGTTCAGGAGAGTCTCGCAGAGAGACGGAATCAGAAGAGTCGACGACGGCCCATCTTTTCTGGTAAACATTGCACTCGCGGTGCTCGTGGCGGCGCGTTGTGCTGGAAGGTGAACGGCTGCTGTTCGCTGGAACTGGAGGTAACGGGTGTACGATGCGGTGAAGTTCATCTCCGCCCCGGACCATGATGGGATTCTTGGAGGCTTTCCACCTTGACGGAAGCCAGGATAGAGAGCTTGACGGCTTGTGAGAAGGGCGCCATGTAGCATATGCGTCGTCTGGTAGGGTCTTGTGATTTATACCACGAGCATGGTCCGCCGACTTTGACGGACGATGGTATGGGGCCCGTCTCATACCGAGGCCAAGGTTCAGGTCAGGCATGGTGATGGCCTGCAGGAGAGTACCGGGCCTGAACAATGCGGCCGGATCTTATAAGCAGGTACGCCAACGCCGAGCACTCGAGAAGCGACCCTGTCGGCTGGGCACAACGAGGAGACTCAGTAAGACGAGGGACGAGGGACGCCAGGTAGGATGGCCAGGGCCGGACGGGGATGCATCTACTGATAACCACCTGGCCGAGGGACATTGTCGGCCCCCGGGCCGCAGGCGGCGGCTATCGCCATCAAGCGAACGGGGACGAGGCGGGACGGTGCTCCCAACTTGCCAAGGTACGGGTACTCGCTCGCACGGAGGATCAGCGACATGATCGAAAAGAACACCCCGGAAGAATGTTGAACTTGGCCCCAACCAGCACCCAGGAGGTGCATGGCTTGTTGGTTCAAGCGGCGGTGCAGCTCGGCACGGTGCATCCACCCCACGCTGACGGGGGTGGGAGAGGCTGGCAAGGCTGGATTGGAGCCTTCCGGCACCAGACTGGCCCATTGATGGTTGCTATTCTGGCCGAGGGGTGCGCGCAGGAGCCGGGCAGTGACCGATGCGGCCAGTGCTGACCCATGCGCGCGATACCAAAACCAGGCGGCACTGCTGTGCAGGGGTCGGTAGATGCCACGCGCAGTCCCCCAGACTGAAGCTTTCTGCTGACAGTTGATGTCGCGCAGTTCCTCTCGTACTGTTGGTACGAGCTTGGCTCCAATACGAGTAATGACGCGAGCAGCCTCGAGCGTACTCAGAAAAGCGCGCAGCTGTTGAAGGGCTCCATCATTTTCCCATCAGAGCATCCTTGAGTCGCGAGAACGTTTTGAATTTTCCATGCTGCAGTGCAAAGAGCGGTGTCGCGGCAGTGTCCTTGTGGTATGCCGCCACCAACCTTTCGTCACATCGACAGCGGCGACCGGACGGACGACCCGTTGGGCTCATTTCCTGGTTAGCAGTCCAATTTTGACGCTTGCGAGGAAATAAGAGTACAGGGGACAATGAGACACGGGCAGCAGCAACGCCTGTTACTCTGTGGCGAAGCGAGCTGGCCCGGCCAGACCCTTGATCAGGGAGGCGGTGCGAATCGGTGGCTTCCTTGGCCGTCCATCGAGTAAGCTGATGCGGTCCGACGACCTTGCGACAGCCGAATGCGGGAATCAGTAAAGCAATTGAGATGGATGGACGGAAGAGTCTTGGGACGGAACCAACAACCCTCCATGTATCAATACTTTGCGCGAACGTCGGCAGTCGTTTGTATGAGAGATGCTAAATGTATCGCAGGGCGAGCAGGGCGCTGTTAGTTTGTTGCCAGCGACCCGCCTCAATGACAATTTGGCTCGCTGCCTGGCAGCAACAATACAATACTGCAGGACGCTACGATGGCCAGCTGGCAATTCTGACGATAAACACGGACGCTTGGACCGAGGGGACGATCATGAGCATCCAGCAATCGGGCCCATTGCGGAGGCAGCGGCACGAGCCGCCCAGCGGCCCCCCCGCTGGCCACGAGCGCTTCAAGCGTGCGGACTGAACATGGCAGGTCGAAGTATCCGTATGAGGCGCAACGCGCGGCAGCTCCTACCGAAGGCGGGAATCTCCAGCTGCCAGACGGGCCGCTTCCATCGTTCAAGCATCAAATTGGGGTCGGAAACTCGGCCGGCGAGGTAGACGACGCGTGGGCTGTTCGAGGCTTCCCGCTTACCTCGTGGGGGCTGACGGAGCGCGGAATCAGACGGAAGCGGGCGAGTCAAGGATCGGGCCTCTCGATTTGAGCTACATCCAGATCCGGGGACGGGTAGGGAGATGCTGTTGGTCCACGGGCGAGGAAGCATGGTGGTGCAGGAGCCGAGCTCTGAAACGATTTTACCTCACCTGACGGCATGGGACTGTACACTGCCTTCCTTAAGGTACTGTACGAGTAGCCTTGCCCGACGTGCCTGAATGCCTGACTTTCCAAGATTCAGGCCACCACAGAACGTCTTCCACGTACCTTGGCTGCTGGGATCGTCAGTCGGGCATTCGAAGCTTCTCACTTCTGCACTGAAGCAAGCACCGGCGCCCCTGCGATGAAGCAAGCAACAGCACCAACGGCATCTGTTGTTTCGTTTCGTTTCAGACATCTCCTTCGCTTAGTAGCCAGCTTGCCATCCCACGTCCCGCTGACAGCCATGCGCGTGCCTTGCAGCCCTGCTGCATTCAGCCTGTCGCTGTTCCTATTCTCCCCTTCGTGCCCGTTAGCCGCCGTGCTTCGAGACAAAGTGGAAAAAGTTCTATTTTCCGCCGCCGTGTCTCGGCCATGACATCGACGCCCCTTGCTTTCAAGAACACCCCCTCTATCCCTCTTGTGGCCGTTGCGGGGCCACGTGCAGAGCCGTTCGCAGGCTGCCACTGACGGGACGCGTGCGCCTAACAGACCTATCTCTGTTGGCGAGCGGCTCGAAAATCTGCCGGGCTCGGCCCCAGGGTCGCATGAGGGACGAGCCGCAGCCCGGACGGCCCCCAAGCGCCCGGCGGCTATGTGCCTTGCCGACTTCCCTGCCCTGCCAGCCGCCTCGCATGTCACAGCCCCCGAGCCGCTCCGACTTTGCCTCTTTGCCTCTTGACCGTGAAAACGGAGCCTGTCTCGTCAGTAGAGCGAAGCAAGGTGTGGTGCGTGAGATTCGGTCTGGTTTCCTTGGGACACTGTCTAATTCGTGTCTATCTCGTGAGCTAATGGCTACTCCGTACAAGGCCCTCGATTCCAAGAACCAACCTCTGCCGACTGCTTCATGAATCAACTATCGGCATCACCTACTCAGGCCAGATATACAGGCCAGGTCCCTTCTTCTGCAGGTTCCGCACCTCCATCTCGTCGGGGCCAGGAACCCGTGATTCCATGCATCAAGATGCATGTCTTGCTCGAGGCCCGACCCGTGCCGAGGTGTAAGCCCAAAATTGCCATCGCCCCCAAGGCGTCGTCATGCAATACGTCGATTTGCCGCCAACATCCTTGCCCATGCCGCTGCATTGCCTCTTTTGCGGCACCTCCGACCAAATGCAGCGCCTTCGTTCCCGTGTCGGCCTTTGGACCACCCGCCTCTCTCGTTCCTGCGTTTCAGATGTAGCACGGCTCGACAGAGGGTGCAGGGATTCGTTCGAGACCAGCCGAATCTTCACAGGATTCGACTTGCTTTACGCATCCTTCTCGTCGCGCTGGCCCTGAAAAAAGCTGATGCGCCGTGTCTCGGGGACCTGATTGGCCGTTCGCCCAGCAGCGTGTGGCAGTCGTCCACATCGGCCTCCAGTTCGTCTCTTGCTCCCCAGCACATTGCGAACCAGGCCGCGACGGAGTGGGCCATCCGACATGGCAGCGCGATGATGTGGCCGCAGCGGTTCCGATGTACGCGGCGCCCTTCGCCAGATTCGTCGTCGAGCCTGATCCCTTTATTGGAGAAGATCATCGCGGCCAGTGGTGTGCAGTGCTTGGTGTTGGTGATGCGCTTGTTCCCCCGACCGGCAGTGGGAACCCAGATCGCGAAGAGTGTCGTTATTTTATTCAAAATTGGTATGGCAAAAGTGCCGGTTGGATATTTCTTGTAACGCGGCCGTCAAAGGCGAGGCCTTTTAATCCTCATGACTCCCTCAGCGTTTCTCCCTTGGCGCGCGACCCCGAGGTGACCCTCATTCCAGTCTCACCCAGGGTAACGAGCTTGCGAGCCACCTATGCCAAAGGTCTCAGATAGCCACAGCTTGCTGCGAGGGTCTCTGTCCAAAGGATAGGATTGGACAAGGTGGAGGCATTCCTGAGCGCGGTCACACGCAGGGGCCCACGCGAGTGAGCAGCTGGCAGCTGGTTGACTGGCCGGCCGACGAGCTGTCAGGGACTCACTGGCCATGCCACGACTTGGCCTGTCAGCGGTGACAAAATTCACTGTAAACCAATCTGTGCTGCGGGCTCTCATCAAGACCCAAAGCAGGCCAGTCGGCTGTAATTTTGTCATAGCTTGAAAATGACTGAACCAGACTACAACGTCCATCCTTGCATCACTCATCTCCCTCCCGAGCACCATCCTCATCATCCTCGTACATCATGAACGGAACAAATCGAAAGTCCAGAAAGCTCCTCTTGCCGCCTTCCATGTCCACCATGAACTGCAAACTCAAGACGCCCTGCCCGTCTCCTCGCAAACTGACCTTGCTCGCGATGCGCATCGCCTCGGTCGAGCTCTTGACAAAGTCAAACTTGTACGTCTGCGACCACCGGTCCGCAATGGTGAACGTCTCCAGCAGGTCCCTAGCCCGCGCGAAGTCGACTCCAGAGCTGCCGAGATCGCTGGTGCCAGCGAGAGAGAGGTACGGCGGAGTCTTCATGGCCGTTATGGTCAGCTTCTCCGGCGACGTTGGAGATATCTCGGCGAGGGAGTCCAGGAGCGTCCGCGACTGCATGATGATTTTGAACTTGACGTCGGTGCGGTCGAATGGGATGTCCTCCGGAATCTCGGGTAGATACGTCGTCAAGCCAGCCGTAGTTTTGACTGCAGACTCTTCGATGGTGACCTTAAACGGGTCTCCTTCCTCGGCATACAGCAGTGTGCAAGTCCCCGAGATGCCGAGGGCTTGGTTGCTAAAGGCATCGGGTCGGTAGTTGCGCAAATTGCTTCGAAACGGGTCCTGTTCGGCTTTCTGTGCCCGAGTGGCAACGTCGACAGCACCAAAGATTTGAAGTACTTCGAGGAATGAAGCTAGTGGTATTTGAAAGTTTGGCAAATCAGGAGGCTCGCCATCGTCGGCGGCCGGCGGCAAGTTGAGGGTGTATGACGAGAAGAGAGCCTTGTCAAGAAAGGCAACGCCTGATGCACAGTCAGCATGGGGCCAAGGATCACAGGACGCGCATCCCGTACCTTGCATGACCCGCGCGTGGTCGGCTGCGAAACGAATGCCCTCCTCAGTGATCTGGACGTGGACTCGCGGCGCAAAGTTGATGCAACGAAGGAGCTGGTAGAGAGGGCGCGTAGACGTGGCGACCGCCCGGAAGATGGGATGAGCTTCAGGCGCCATATCGGGTGGCCGAGCGCGGTCGCTGTGCCCGAAACTAGGCAACACAAATGTGCGAAATGAAGAAGGCAGAATAACAGGCACGCAACAGTCGCTCAACGGCGTCTCTTCTCTGTTCTCCAACTAGTGTACAGAGGCCCACCGACCCGACGCAATGGGAATTGGGTATCTTAAACGTAGACTCCGACCGCGCAGAACATGTATACAGTTCCGAACCTGCACAGATTAGCTTCGAATAGCACGGACGACCCGGTCTAGAGGGCAACGTACGCAACAGCTATCGAGGCCGGGAGCCCAACGATGGTGAGGTTGACGAGCGAGCGGTCTGCACAGGTCAGAGCTGCGTCCCATAGACAAGAGAAAGCAGTGGAAGCAGCATACTCAGCGCGAAGATGCCAGTGGCCACGAGCCCCGCCAGGAGGAGGACGAATCCGACCAGGAATTGGGTCTGTTTACCGACCGTTGGGTTGAACGGACTGCCAGCAGCAGCTTGCCAGACCTCATGCAGCGAGGAATCCATGTGCCTCGTTTCGCGGTGCGGATCGTTGCGAGACGGCTGCGGTGTGTCGAGGCTGCTCTGTCTGCACGCTTTCGTGGTGGATCGATTGGGACGACACGTCGAGCTGGCACGGACAATGGTTGAAGTAGACACGCAGCTGGAGCTTCGCCAGCAGAGGTGCACTTCGATGCATCGTGGCATCCACCAAAAGGGCTTAGCGCCGAATGCCCCTGGAGGCGCGGGAAACGTAAGCAGCGCACGGGCCACGCGTGACATCCCAACCGCCAATGCTGGAACGCGACCAGGGAAACTCCACTTGTGACGCTGCCTCCAGCCGGGCTTCGAGATCGTCAACGTTCAAGCCGCCACGCCGCCTTATGTCCCTGCTTCCCGCAGCCTGCAGCCGTCAACATGGTCGCAGACATCAAGGAAGAGAGTGCGCCAAACCTTTCCGACCGCAGCTTGCCACCTGATCTGCCGCTGACTTCCGCAGGCGCAAAGCGCAAGGCCTCGGAGGACCCCTCCTCTCCGTCGGCGTCGAAGCGCATTAAGCACGATGATTCGGCCGAACCGCAGGAGGATGAGAAGCTGCCGCTGAAGCCTATCCCGTTTCCCGACAAGGTATGTCCGTGGGCCCAATCTCCGAACCTCTCAGTTGCTAAGCAAGCTTGCAGCCCGCGGTCATCGAAGAGCGCAACGGCGAGATCGAGTTCCGGGTCGTCAACAACGACAACGAGCGCGAGTCGCTCATCATCCTCACCGGCCTCAAATGCATCTTCCAGAAGCAGCTCCCCAAGATGCCCAAGGACTACATTGCGCGACTCGTCTACGACCGCACCCACCTGTCCATCGCCATCGTCAAGAAGCCCCTGGAGGTCGTTGGCGGCATCACCTATCGCCCCTTCAAAGGCCGCCGCTTCGCCGAGATTGTGTTCTGCGCCATCAGCTCCGACCAGCAGGTCAAGGGCTACGGCGCGCACATGATGTCGCATCTCAAGGACTATGTCAAGGCGAGCAGCGACGTGATGCACTTCCTGACCTACGCCGACAACTACGCCATCGGCTACTTCAAAAAGCAAGGCTTTACAAAGGAGATCACCCTGGACCGGAAGGTGTGGATGGGGTACATCAAGGATTACGAGGGAGGCACCATCATGCAGTGCTCGATGCTGCCTCGGATTCGATACCTCGAAATGGGACGCATGCTGCTCAAGCAGAAGGAGTGCGTGCAAGCAAAGATCCGCGCCTACTCCAAGTCGCACAACGTACATTCGCCGCCAAAGGAGTGGAAGAACGGCGTCAAGGCCATCGACCCGCTCGACATCCCCGCGATCCGCGCCTCCGGCTGGTCGCCCGACATGGACGAGCTCGCGCGCCAGCCCCGCCACGGCCCCAACTACAACCAGCTCCTGCACCTCCTTAACGACCTGCAGAACCACAACTCGGCGTGGCCGTTCCTGGTCCCCGTCAACCGCGACGACGTGGCCGACTATTACGAGGTCATCAAGGAGCCCATGGACCTCAGCACCATGGAGAACAAGCTCGAGGCCGACCAGTACGCCACGCCCGAGGACTTCATCAAGGACGCGCGCCTCATCTTCGACAACTGCCGCAAGTACAACAGCGAGAACACGCCCTACACCAAGTCGGCCAACAAGCTCGAGAAGTACATGTGGCAGCAGATCAAGGCCGTGCCCGAGTGGTCGCACCTCGAGCCGGAGAAGTAGGGTTTTGTACCGACGCCGAGGTGCAGGGGCTCCGTATGCTTTACAATGGTGACGCGGCGGAGGGGCATGCGCAAGTGAATCCACACACTCGCGACCGCCTTGGTTTTTACGCTGGAGGGGACCTTGTATGCTGATTTTGTTTGGAGAACGGGTGTCTTTGTAAGAGGGGATGTGTTGATCGGAATAGCGAGGTGTTAAGGGTTTGATTTCAGCCTTGGGACAACGGCATGTTCAAGGCAGGAGGCATGTATGATTCCCCGAGCTGAGCTGAGCAGTGATCTCACGAGCACTTGGGAGCTAGATATCTCAGTCAATGCGAATGGCAGGTACAAAGCCGGTGCAAGGTAGAAGAACATTCTCCCGTCAAGGGGTCTCAACTACACGAACCTAGTAACCTGACAGGCCAAAATCCTCACTAAAGCGCACAATCGCTGGCGCGTTCACTGCCATGCCCTCCGGCACTTCTGCCAGAGCTCCCACCAGGCTCAATCCGACAGAGGCAAAGCCATGGTCAACACGGTGTCGCCTCCCGGCTCAAGACAGATGGGAGAGCTCCCTGGCCCAGCCGTCCAACGCGCGTGCAAATAACAGGAGAACATAAGAACGTAGCAAACGGGGGATAGAAACGCCATTTTCAACGCCGCCCAAGATCCTCCGAGACGTGGCTGCGGGGTGAAGAATTATCAGAGATATCGATGCTTTTTTCGGAGGGAGCCGCTTGCACTGCAGAAGTGGGCGCAGGCGGCGGCGGAGGAGACGCTTGGTCTATTGTGTAGTATGCTGTGTACCTGTCGAGAGCAAAACCCGGACCAAATTGATAAATTCACTGGAAGGAAACGTGTCATCGAAAAAAATTCAGTAGCCATCATGAACGTCGTTGCGTCGGAAGCGTGGTGGTCGCGCGAGGGGAGATGATGCCGTCAACGCGCTTAGGCACCGGGCGCCTCGGCGGTGCGCTGCGCTGCGCCCGCTTCCCCGACGGGCAGGCGAAGGTCCGAGTAGGTTCGCCTGGGCCAGGGGACGCGCATGCGCGTCGGGTCGTCGATGCGCTGCCTCCGTGCGGTGCTCGGCTGCGCCGACGAGCGGGTCGCCTGGCTGCGGTTTGGGTCCTCGGCCTCGAGGGTGCGGCGGAGCATGGGCTGGAGGAACTCGGGGATCTCGGCCCACTGTCCCGCGCGGGCGGCGCTGAGCATGCTCGGCGGGATGAGAGCCGCGGGGATGATGGACGAGCTGGAGCTCGCGCGGCGGAACATCTGCTCCGTCATTTGCTCCGTGACGATGGTCAGCTCGCCCGTCTCGATGGCGTACTTGAGCCACTGCTCCCACTCCTCGTCCAGGACGGCCGACGTCTCGCCCGCCTCGCGCCTCGCCGCCTGGGCGCGGAGCCGTTCGTTGAGCTCGACACCCACGCTCTCGAGCTCCTCGTCGCTCTCCTCGACGTCATCGCCGTCCTCGTCCTCGTCGCCGTCGCCATCGGGGTCCGCCAGGCCGAGGTTGCGGATCGACGACGTCCTCGCCTGCCCGGCCCTGTGGTTCGGGCGGTGAGGCCCCGTCGGCTCGACCCAGTCGGCGATGCAGTCGGCGGTGGTGTCCTTGATGGTGATGCCCTGCTCCTTCTCGAACTTCTCCTTGGCCCAGCGGGTGCCCTCCCACTTGGTGAGGCCGGAGACCTCGGCGTGGGTGAGGCCCAGGGCGTTGAAGGCGCGGAACAGGCGGCGGTGCCAGGGCCAGCGGCTCAGGCGGATGCGGTGGGTGTTGCTGTTGTAGTCGAGGCCCGGGTACTTGGCCTCCTGGGTCTCGAGGTGGCCGTAGAAGGCGTGCGTCTCCTGGCGGACCTCGGGGATGAGGTTGCGCTGCAGGAGGGCGTTGAAGTTCTGGGGGTCGGTGGGCTTGGCCTTGGGGAACATGAACTCGTAGACGAGCTCCTCGACGGGGCGGCCCTTCATGACGGCGGCGGTTTCTGGTGCACGCAGACGATGGTGTTGTCAGGTCGGGAACGTCGGTCAGGAGGGGGCTTGGCTCGTAAGTGGTGATGCTGATCTTCGGAGTGGGGGACCGTGGGGTCGTTGAGCCGGGGCAGGGAACGGTGGAACAGTGTATGTACGAGTAAGCGAGGCGAGCAGACAGCAGTTTACGAAGGGCTCGTCTGGCGCCGTCGCCCCGTGCACCGCAAGGTGTTTGCCGGCGAGTCGACGAGCAGCGGAGGGCAGAAGCGAAGGCAGCGATGGTAGGACAGTCAGCCCGAGCTGTCGGCTGTTATCGGCGCGTACGGCGGGCGGGTCAGGTCCCGGTACTGTGGCGCGTGTCGGTGGCCTGCAGGCGTCGCTGCCATCCAACAAACAGGCAGTCCTGAGGAACGTGTGAGCAGTGAGCAGCGGCGCGAGTTCTGCAGCGGCGGGAGCGAACAGTCCGCCGAAGCCGGGAGGAATGGAAAGCCAGAGAATAAGTGAATTAGATTTAAAACAAGGACGTTCGGCACGGCGGGATACGGCATGACTGGGCTGGGCTAGCGGGCGGTAATGGCCCATGGGTGGCGGGATGGACGGTGGACGGATGGAGCCGCGCGCGGCCATTCCATCCATTACACTTGCAGGACCCTACCTCACAGTACCCAACGGAGTGTACCTCATGCGTGTGGGCGCCTGGATGACGGCCCTCGATTGCCTGTGCCGTCTGCCGCTGCAACCACGCTGCTGCCTCCGGATGTGGAGAAGGGGGGGCCTGGGCCGACGGCGCCAGGCCAGTGACGCGCTGCGCTGCGCTCGCCTCGGCATCCAGTCTCACGCAAGGCGTCAGCAGCACTTACACGCACCTCATCCATGATCCATCCTGCGCCTGCTCGTACACAAGGAACGGCATGCGGCAGACGACGGCCGGCAGCGGGATGCCTGACGCCATGGTACGCGCCCCGGGAACATGTCAGCGCGGCGTGCCACGGTCGCATCGCTTAACAATCTATCTGCCTTCTCGTATGCACGCATCCATCCCATCCGTAGCTCACCACCTCTCCAATGCATCGATCCCAAGGTAAGCCATCTCAGCTGTGAGGCAACTTACCCAAATAGGCCTGCCCATGTCAAATATGGCACCACCACGCTGCCCCAATGCAGCTCCCCTCCACTCCCCTTCCCTTTCCTTCCCCACGCGTGAACCTCCGTCTCGAGACCATGAAGGCTCCAAGCGTTACCAGGCTCCATCAACGGCATCCTTCCGCCCCGTCACGTCACCTCGGTCCTACTTAAGGTAGGACCTTCGAGACAAACTCGCTGCCGCCCCTTCAACCAATCTGCGTCGTGAAGGCAACATCCATGCCGTGTCCTTGGCCCACCCCGCGGCCATGCGTGCGCAAACAAACAAACGCATGACAAGCACCGCCAATCACCACGACATGCTACCTCTGCTGAGCTCGCTAACAACGGGGCCCATCACCTCCGCTGGCAGGCCGCACCACATGGCACGGCTGCGGGCGATACGCCTCGAGCGCCGCCGCCACGCAGAAAGCCCCGCGCGCTTCCGCACCCCTGCGGAGGCTTGGGAGGCTCCTCCCGAGACAATGGGTCGCATCGTCAGTCGTCAATCTGATGGCCGTGCCAGCCTTGGCATCCTCTTTCAGCCTTCGTGCGGAGGCATGGGTGAGCACAGGGAGCTCTTGATCAATGTGATTTCAACGAGAAGTATGCAGCTACATCTTCCGCCCAGTTGTGGCTCCGTCGTAGCACGGCACAGAACTTATTCATCTGGAGAGATTGGTGTCGTGTAATATCCGTATTCTATGCTATGATTCGGAGTGAAGAAGGCATTCATGCACGCCTTGAAGTGCTATTGCCGTTGACCAGCGAAAACGCAAGTCATAACATCATAAAAAGCGTCACATTCGTTCAAGCATCACCATCTACCGAGTCCCGCCATGCAGGGACCTCGCATACCATAGCCACCCGAACCTGCCGTCTCGTCTTCCCAGGTTTTCCCTGCCCATCTCTCAGTTGTAGTCTGGTTCCTGGTATCGTCGTCCACTCACGCCAGCGGCGAGGGCCGCCGCGGCTTCATCCGGGGCCCGCCTCTCCCACTTCCTCCTTTCATCCCGCGGGCGATCCCTGTCCCGCGGCTCCCACGCCGGTTGGTTTCGCTGCCGGTCGATGTCGGCGTGGCTGCTGGTGCGCCGCTGTGTTTCCGGCCGCCGTAGGTAAGGGCGCTCCCGCCGGCCGCCAGAGTCCCGGTCTTCCTCATAATCTCGGTCCGGATCCCGCTCCCGGCCCCTCTGGTAACGCTCGCGGTCATCCCGCGGCCTTTGCCTCCTCCGGACGTCTTCTCCGATGGGGCCGGACGACGAATCGTCCGAGTCCAGATCAGAGTAGCTGCGGCTCAGACGTGATGGCGGAAGCTGTTCCCTGGCTTTTCGGGGGCGGACGGTGGAATTGGAAGAGTTTTGGCGTGAGCTTCCCCGGGGCCGTTCCGACGTCAATCCGTTCGGCAGGATGCTGGAAACGGTCTCGCTGAGCTTATTGCGTAACGAGCCCAGCGGGCTCCGTACGCTACGCCTCTTGAGCTCGTTCGATCGCATTTCCGAGCGATGCGCCCGAAACGAGGGCGACACATTCGTGGCGGCTGGCGGCGGCTGGGGTGCTGTTGGGGGTACGAATCTGCGAATGGACGGTGGTGGCGGAGGGGAAACTGGATGGCGCCTTCGCTTCGTATTGCGGTCAGCGGGATCCAGTACGGGCTCCTCGTCTGAGGAATCGGAGGAGTAGTGCCTCGGGTGGCTATGTCGTCGAGGTTGGATGGGCGGTCTCTTCACGCCAGGATCAAGATAATTGGCCGAATGCGCGTGATAGTGCGGTGGTGGTTCTGTGGTTGGCGATGGCGAGGCGTAGTCGGAGAAGCTCTTTCGCCTCGCTCGATCTTCAGGGACATGCTCCCGCGGGGGAGACCCTCCTGGCCGGCGATGGCTGGCGTGCCTTGCCGGTATGTGAGAGTACGCCATGGGCCGTCCAAAGTAATCGGGCTCGGCTGCCCTCGACCGCGGTGACGAGGGCCGGAACGGGTTCACCCGAACATAGGTAAATTTTGGCGGGAAAGGGTGCTCGGCTGCAGGCGACGGCCTCCCGGGGCCCTCCTCGGCAGACGAAGCGGCCTCGCTCTTCAGCTTATCGGCACAGGACTTGTGCCAGCGATCGACTTCCATGTCCGCCTGGGCGGGGAAGACGTTGGCGGGCAGCTCTGCGGGGAACTCCTCGCCCGTCTCGGGATGCTTCAGAGACCAGTTCTTGACCGCGTACTGCATGAACGGGACGTGCTCCTCGGGGCCGAGCAGGATCTCGAGCGACTCCCAGCGCGAAAAGCCTCGAAAAGTCAGCGCGGGGATCGAAGGCGCCTCGAAGTCGCTGTGCGTGGGCTGGAGAGAATGCTGGCAGCCGGTGACCTGCCAGATGTAGGAGATGGATGAGTGAGGCATATCGACGAAGAGGGCTGTTTTCGACAAGGATAATTAGTTCGATAAGCTGAGTGAAGCTTGCCTGCGATTGCACATACAGTCATAGTCGCCGCCGACAGCTTTGTAGAATGCGGCCAGCTTGGCAGGAGTCAGGTGCGATTCTTTCTTGTCGCCGAGCTCCAGAATCTGGGGCAATTGACATCAGTCTCGCTGTCACGGCCAAGTATACCGGGAAGCGCTTACAATGTGCCGGGCGATGGCCCTCAGCAGCGCATCGAGCTGCTTGGTCGGGGCGTTGTCCTTCTCAAACATGTACGCGTACTGAACAGCCGAGCTGGGTGTCGCATCCGCGCTGGGCGTCGCCATGATGTCTGCGAGCTGCCAAAGTCGCAGTGAAGCCGCTCACATCCAGCCAGGCAAGCGAACGCGGCGGGCGCGGAGGGGGCTTCGTGTGGGCGATACGGGGCCAAAGGCGCAAGTGAGCACCCGGGAAGAATCGGCGGTGACGGCGAGGGCAGCGCTATATACGATGACGAGGGCAGCAGGTCGAGATCTGAGGCCCTGGCCTGGCCTGCCTGGCGCGCGCGAGCAACGAGCCTTGAAGTGGAGTAGGGTGATGTCCTGCCTAGAGGCGCGCCATGACTGCGCTGTTGGCAGATCCCGTGATTCAGGCCCGGCGGTCGTGAGGCATGGATCGGTCATGAGTGGTTGGGCTGGGCGAGGGGTGGTCACTGGCGATCCAACGGCCCCGGCCTCGCGGCTGGCTTCGAGGGGACCCCTCGTGGGCTGACACGTGCATCCATGTCGGTCAGCGACGTCCATGCATCAAAGAACGCCCAGGTGGCTGAGGGGCGCTTCGACCCGCGCCGCTGCGGCAGCCTTTGAGGACAGCTACTTTAGAGCCAGCGTGCGGTCGGTGCAGCATCGTGCGATCACGGCGTGAATGGGCTTCGCACAGAGTGCAGATGACGGCGCTTTGTGTACTCGTACGAGCAGGCCAGGCACGGACCGTTATGGCCTGGGATGCCCTTCATCGTGACCCTCACACCCACTCGGCTGCCTTCATGCCTTGTATGAATGGAGAGGCAATGGCGGGGCCGTGCAGATCGCAGAGCGAGATCTGTGGCGCATCACTCCTCGTCTCCAGAGTCGAGACCCGTCAAGTCTGGGAGGCTGGGGCGTAACGCCTTTGGAAAAGGTCCACTCCTGGTCTAGGGTAAGCTCCCTTGACGCGCGCAAAACACCACGTCGCTCGTCGCGCCACTACCAAACCTCCACGGCCAGCTTCCCTTACCACCCGCAAGCTCGACAGCTCCGTCACCACCGCCGCCATGGACGCCCTCCGCTCCGCCATCCAGCCCATCACGCACAACCTCCCCGCCCCGATCCGCGATCTCGGCGTCTCCATCATCGGCGCGCCGTGCTACAAGACGCTGCTCCTCGACGTCGACCTCGAGAACACCGAGTGCGTCAAGCTCGCCGTGAGCAAGGGCCTGGGCATCGGCATCGTCGCCGCCTCGTCGGTCGTCAAGGTGCCCCAGATCCTCAAGCTCGCCCAGTCCCAGTCGGCCGAAGGCGTCTCGTTCCTCTCCTACCTCCTCGAGACGAGCGCGTACATCATCACCCTCGCCTACAATGTCCGCAACGGCTTCCCCTTTAGCACCTACGGCGAGACGGCCTTGATCCTCGGCCAGAACATCGTCATCTCCATCCTCGTGCTCAACTACAGCGGCCGCGCGGGCATGGCTGCGCTCCTGGTCGCGGCGCTGGCGGGCAGCGTCGCCGGCCTGTTCTCGGAGAACGTGCTGGACATGAACACGCTGAGCTACCTGCAAGCTTTCGCGGGGATTCTCGGCGTCGCGAGCAAGTTGCCGCAGATCCTGGCCATCTGGCAGCAGGGCGGAACCGGCCAGCTCAGCGCCTTTGCCGTATGCTCTATCCAATCGATGCTCTTGACTCGGGGACTGACATGAATATTTAGGTGTTCAACTACCTCGCTGGCTCGCTGACGCGCATCTTCACCACCCTCCAGGAGGTCGACGACAAGCTGATCCTGTACGGCTTCATCTCTGGCTTCGTCCTCAATGCCATCCTCGCGCTGCAGATGATCTATTACTGGAATGCGCCGTCGGAAAAGGCCAAGGGTAAGCGCAAGGTCATGCCTGTCGAGGCTAAGGGCACCTCCACGGCGACGCATACGCCGTCCAAGAGCCCGACTACTCGACGCCGCGGTTAGGATGACGGCCGTCTTGATTGTTCGCCCCTGATTTGGAGCCACGTTATATTGGTCATTATGACGTTGAATATAGAGATTTAATAGACCCATTTCATAACCTTCTCGAGCCTTCATTCTGTAGGACTGTGATTCACTGCAGATGCGGAAGGGGTGCGATTAATGTTGCAATGAACTGCTTGAATCAGGCTCTGCAGCATGCCAGTATGATGCCAGTATTCATGAAAATGCAAAAGATACGATGACAACGCCAAAAGCATAAAATTTTGGTATCCTTATCCCGCTGTCAATGCCGTGTAACCAAAACACCCATAGAAAACGCCAATTGCCAACTGACGACTCGCAAAACCCCCCAGTGCTCGGGACATCATCTAGCAGGCGGAGACGCCGGCATTGGTCCAGCCGATGCCCCCAACCCAGACTCTCCGGCCCGCGCACTGCAGGCAACGCTTCTCCTCGCCGAGGTTGCTGACGGAGCAGCTGAAGCAGACGTGCTTGCCGCACGCACCGCATGCTGTGTCGCCTAGGCCAAAGCCGCCGTCGAGGTCCATCCCGTCGCCACTCGCGCTTCCCAGGCTGGCACCGCAGTCTTCGCAGGTTGTCGGTGCCATCACCATCGGCTGTTCGGTGTCAGGCGCAGAGCTAGCAGAGCTGGGCGCGGAGGTAGTGATGTTCCAGAAACGGTGCAGAGACTGCTGGTTCGACGTCGTGGCGGTTGTCTGATGCAGAGAAGAGAAGGGCGACGTCGGCAGATGCTGCGCAAGCGGGGCGTGGGGTGGCTGCTGCTGCTGGGCAGAGTACAGGATGCTCAAGGTGCGCTCTGCGGGCACGCATGAGTTTTGGCTCTCGCGATGGTGGGCGCGCCACTCGTAGAACTTACGATGGACCTCGTCGTCTGACGGCCTGCTGTCACGGAAGCGCTTCATGGTGCGGCTGTTGAGGTGCTGCGCCGGCGCGTCGTGAAAGGCGCGCGGAGAGACGTCTATGGTGAAGTTGTAGCTGCTGGCGGGCGGCGAGGCGGCCGAGGAGCAGGCAGAGGGCGACGAGCAGAGCTCGGACACGGAGCGCTTGCGCTTGAGCATCATGGCCGCTGGCGGGAGGTGGGTCGGAGCGGTGGTCTCGTTGCCAATTGAGGTGTAAGGAGCTGGGGTATGGGAGAGCTGATAATGCAAAACAGGCTGAAAGTGCGCTTTTTTGACGAAGATGGATGGGTCGCGAGGTGGAGGATGGAAGATGAGCCAGGCCACACGAGCCCGGTCGTGAAGGTGTTTGAAGAGGGAGCAGCTCAAGCGCGAAAACGGCACTAAAACGGCGTGGCTGGTCCGGTCGCGAGACGCGCCGACCCCACGGCTGCGGCACCCACCCGTGGCGCGTAAAGAGGCGGGCCCCGGGCGCCCCCACGCACTAAAACGCGACCTTCTCCAGTGGAGGCGAACCAGCGTTATGCAACCTCACCATTGGGCGGGTTTTCGCCAGCAGACCGCGAGGTGAGCGTCGAAAGAGTTGCTTGGATAGGGCCATTGATTGATGCTAGTTGACCAATACTTTCGGCAATGAAGCCTGAGCATCTCACCTGGCAGTGTGACAGTGATGTTCTGAAAAATCACCAACTTAGCACTTGAGCCAATCTCTCACGGCATGGTAACAGCTTCGAATGCCGCTTCGTCAACGAACCCCTACTGCTCTGCCCATCGCTATCTACTGACTAGCTGCGCTACGCCTGGCCCTTCAGCCCCCACGATGCCTTGATCATGTCGGCAGCCTTCTCGCCGATGCCGTACGCCGGCATCTGCGTGTGGCCGCCGTGGAGGACGGGCATGATGCTGCAGTCCGCGACCCGGAGGCCCTTGACGCCCCTGACGCGCAGGTGCTCGTCGACCACGGCCTTGGGGTCCGACGCATTGCCCATGGCGCAGGTGCCCGAGGCGTGGTAGCCTGTACGTTCACAAGTCAGCAAAAACCACGATCTCGAGAGACGAACGTGGTCGCGGCCGCGCACTTACAAGTCGTCGCGTTGTCCTTGACGTACGGGACCCAGTCCTCCCTCGTCGCGAACTTGTGGTGCGCCGCCTCGGGCGGCCACGAGCCCTTGACGATGTCCTTTGTGCCGGCGCCCTCCATGACGATCTCGTTGCCGAAGCGGCACGCCTCTGCCAGGACCTCGACGTCGAGCGGGTCGGTCAGGTAGCCGCAGTCGACGACGGGGACGGCCTTGGGGTCGGTGTTCCTCAGCGCCACCGTGCCGCGCGACCGCGGGCCGAATAGCTCCGCGATCATGCTGAAGGCGTGCTTGCCGTCTGTGGGGAATCTGTCGTACTGCTTCGGCCCTCCGTAGCACTCGGTCGTGAAGAACTCGATGTTGGGCTGCGACGGCGTGAGGCCCATCGGGTCGCGGCCGGGCTGGCGCGGCGCCGAGTTCCACAGCTGCGAGTCGGCGAGGCGGCTGTCGAGGCGAGCGAAGGCGAAGGCGCCAAAGGGAAAGGTGGACAGGAAGCCCTTCTTCTCGTCCTTCCAGAGCTGGTAGGTCTTGTTGAAGGCGTCGCCGTGGTAGACCAGGTGGTCGTTTGTCAGGTCGGGCTTCTCCGTCTCGTAGAACATGAAGACAATCTACAAGACGTGTAAGTCAGAGCCCCGGTGCACCCCCAACGGCAAGCAGAAAACGCAAGCCTTGGACATACCAAGTGGTCCATCAAGTTCTTTCCGACGCCGGGAAGGTCGACGAGGGTCTCAATGCCATGCTTGTCCAGCTCCTCCTTGGCACCGATACCTGACCGGTTCAAGATGTTCGGGCTGCAGTAGGCACCACCGCTGACAACGATCTCCTTCTCGGCCTTCACTTCGAAGACGGAACCATCTGCCAGCACGGCCCTGACACCGGAGGCTCTGAGGTTGCCAACCTCATCTTTCTCGAGCAATACCTTGTCCACGTGAGCATCAGTGACGATGGTGATGTTGCTCTTCTTGTTCTTTTTGGTGATGAAATCGGCACCCGTGGTTCTCAGCCCGTTGGTCACGGTTCGTGGGGCGTGGCCACATCCGTGCGGGTTCGCCCCGTGCGAGAACATGTCAGGGTCCAGCGGGAGACCCTTGGACTCCATCGACTTCATGATGAGCTCGGAAATGGGAGCGAGGTCGTGCGGCTCGGTCCCCAGGTGGCCGTCGTAGCCGTGGGAGTCCTTGGATGCCTCGAACCATGGCTTGCTGTTGAAAGATTCGGCCTACGTGCAACTGTCAACGCCGTTGCAGACGTGCTTGCTATCAAGGTTGGGAGCCCGCCCACCTTGGACATGTACTTGAAGAACTCATCGCCACTCCAGCCGGGCATGCCCCAATCATCGTAGTCTTGCTTCGCGCCGCGGACGCAAAGCGTGCCGTTGCATCCTGACGAGCCGCCGAGGAACTTGCCTCGGCTGAGCTTGACCTGACGGTTGTTGATGCCGGCGCCGGGCTCCGTAATGACGTTCCAGTCCGTCTCCTTGTCAAAGTTCTGCGACCAGCTGCCCCCCCGAGATCGGTCAGGGAAATGAAGATGCGAGCGCGGCAAAAACGCCTCTCGAAGGGATGCAAGACCGCACTCACCCTCCTACCATGTGAACGTTCTCTAAGTCTTCATTGTGCGGGCCCGCCTCGAGCACCAGGACCGTGGTGTCGGTGTTCTCGGCAAGCCGGCCGGCAACCACACAGCCCGCCGTGCCGCCACTGGCGAGAAAGTTAATTAGGACCAAGGACACGCTATGATAACGCAATATCGAGATGGTTGAGGGCCGTGCGCTTACCCACAGACGACAAAGTCGTAAGAAGGGCTGAGGCTGTCGCGATTGGATCCCATGATGGCGGGTTGCGGCTGAGGCTGACGGGCTGGCTAGTAGGTTCGCAGCTTAGACGGCCAAAGGGGTGGGTGGGAGCTGGGAGGCTCGCAGAATGTCGATCGACACATGCCGCCAGCGCTGTCGGCTATCCCATCGTTAATAAAGCATTCGAGGGCCTTTCCCCCGTGCGGGGATTTCGCAAAGCGATTCGGCAAGCAGCGGAGCGAGTCTCCTGCACGTCGCATCGCCATGTATCGAAAGCTCGGGTCGTGGGCCGATCCTTGCGAAACAATTTCGCCTCGCTGCAGCCCTGCGGGCAGACTTCCCCGCAAGTCTAACGGATGAGCGCTTCCGCCGGGTCTGCGGACCCAGCGGCTCCTCTCCTACTCGCGGGCGTACGAGCAGCAGGCGGATTTCCCCGTTCCAAGGTTGGGGGTCGCACGGCCGAAGCGTCGGCCCTCGGGTTTGCTACGACTCATTTCGAGCGTGCAAGTCCAGGGCATGTCTGGAGAGCCGTCGTCCACGCTTGCTGGTCCCTGTCCTGTGGCTGCCGATGCGCGCAGCCGATCCCGTTTGCGTCCTAGACGCATGCGCAGCCACGAGTCACGGCTGGGCTCGTTGACCCCTCAGCTGCCCCGTTTGCCAAGCCGTCGCGGCTGCGGCAGCGGTGCTTGCCGTTGGCTTTGGCTTTGCTGAAGGACGGGGCTCCGAAATAAATAGAAACGCCACCGACGCCAGGGGAAACCGTCCGGCTGCCACCCTCCGTGCCCCGTCTCCAGGTCGCAGCGACGCCAGTATTAGTAGAGCCGCGGATCTTGGAAACGCCAGTCCCGGTCCATCATATCTGGTCAGCCACAATCGCAGCAGTTCATCCCCGATGTGGACCTGTCCTTGAGTCCTGGCTGGCGTGGCGGCCTGAATCGTGCTTGGGCGTTGCAAATCGTCTCGTAATAATGGCCGGCATGGGTAATGTTGACGACAGCCGAACCCCTGCCCCTGAGAAACGCCTCCTGCTAAAACCTTTGGAAAAACCTCATCCGAGAGGCGAGCCAATTGGTACGGGGGGGCTGTTCAGCGATCGGCAGTTGTTTGCTATTGGCCGCATCGCAAGACCGTCATCCATGTGCCGAGTATCGGGAGACCGGCTTGACTTTCATGCACTTCCCCGAGGCCAGGGACCTGGGATCGGGCTGGGGAGCATGTGCTCCTAGCTTGATTCAAAACGTATGGATGCTCCACGAGCAGTCCCTTGGCTTCCCAGACGGTTGTCGTGATTCCATCCTCGTTCGTTGCGGTTGTTAGACCGGCCAGAACGCTCCGCTCCTTTGATTTTCAGAGATCTCTTCATCATCTGGCATCTTGATTTCAGTTTGGATTAAACACACTCAGGCACATAGACGTTTTCTATTAGGAGCCATCGATCGCCATGGCGACGCCGTTTCAAACCGAGGCCTGGACCGAGTATGGCATTGGTGTTTTCATCCTATTTCTTCGTTTCTTTTCGCGATGGAAGACGGTTGGGTTCAAGAACTGGGCAGGTGACGACTATTTTTCCATCCTGGTACTCATCTTCTGGACGGTACGCGCTTGCATTTCCACCGCTCTCTTGGGACGCCGCTGACAGATCCCTCAGCTCGAATTATGCATGTTAGAACTTATTGGTAAGTCATCCGGCAACTCGATGGTCTTCATTCAATGTCTATTCTGTACACGACCACTCACAGGGCTGTTCAAACAGGCCAGAATGGAACGAACATCGGCATCACAGACGACGTGAGCGCCAACTTGAGCGACGAAGAAATTCAACGGTTGGTGTTTGGCTCCAAGTGCTTGCTGGCCGGCTGGAACTTTTACGTCACCCTCATCTGGACGCTCAAGGGCAGCATGCTGTGCTTTTACCATCGCATCACGTACGTTGCTGAACAGATGACACGGCGGTGGATAAAAACGCTAAGCAGGTCTCGCTTCTAGGCTCGGTCTCTCTCTGCAAAAGGTCGTCAAGTGGACTGGCGTTGCTTGTGTATTTGCCTACATCGGCGTTTTGGGAGCCATCTGGGGCCACTGTACGCCTGTTCAGAAGAATTGGCAAGTGGTGCCGTACCCAGGTGGTAAGTTTGCCATTACACACTGCCTTGTTCCTCTCCCCTTTGATTCTAAACTATTTCGTGGCAGACCATTGCACACTGGCTGTGCCAAACTACCTGACTCTCGTGGTTTTCAACGTCGTGTAAGTCGACCAGGTTCTGATCTATCAGCCTCTGCTCATCGTTATCAGGACCGACGTCATCATCGTGAGCATTCCGGTGCCGCTTCTGTGGAAGGTCAAGATCACTCTCGGTCGCAAGTTGGCCATCGGTGCCCTTCTCTGCTCAGGATTGTTCATCATCGTGGCAACACTTCTTCGATGCGTCTTGTCGCTGCGCGACATCCAGGGTATCAACGTCAGCACTATCTGGGCCATTCGTGAAACGGTGAGAGTTATGGCCCCCATTTCCATTGATCACAGGCGCTAACCCTTCGCCTACAGTTCGTCGGCATCATCGCCGTCAACGCCGCGTCCATCAAACCACTCTTCTCGAAAGCCCGATGGATCACGTCCAGCAAGGGTAGCAGCGCCACACCCGGGCATTCGAAAGGCTATTCCCTGAGCCACATGCGAGGCGGCGTGGGTTCTACTCCTGGCTCCATATCGACGCGGCGCTTCAACAAGCTGGCCAGCGAGGCGGAGATAACGGACAACTCCAGCGAGGAACACATCGTCAAGTCACCCGAGTATAACAGGTGGCTGAAGAACGAGGTCAGCGGTGGAGCACCCCAGTCTGGGAACAGTGCGCCTGCGGATGGTGAGGGCATTACGGTAACCACTCGGGTTGAGCAGCAATACGTCTAAAAAGGGGCAAGGGCAATGTGCACACATTTGTTCATATAGTAACATGAAACGGCCGACTGGCATCGCCTTCTTGTAATGGCTGGTAACACTTACACCAGCGGGAATACCAACTTTCCTATGCCGCCTTTACCCGTCCTTCTCTCCTCGCATGCCGCTCGCACAGCGGCAATATCCGCCAAGTCCACGCTCGTCACTACCGGCCTCACTTTTCCCAGTGCGAGAACCTCGCCTGCCCATTCCAGGTCCTCTCTGATCTCGACGCCACCAGACACGAATTCATATTTTATGCTCGTGCCAAGCAGCTTCCACCAGTACCAAAGCTGGCAGACGTCCAGCACGACGCCCAACCACCAGGGGAAGCGGTCCGCGCCGGCGAGTTCCCGTGCCACGGCTTTGGATGGCACGCTGGCTATGGACACGAGGATGCCTGTCTGAGGATTCAACAGTGGGATGCCCTCGCTCAGGGTCGGCCATAGCGTGTTGAACATGAAATCGACGCTGCCTCTGGGCACAGCTTCCCAGACGTTCTGTGTCTTGTAGTCGATAATTTGATCGACCATGCCAGGGAGGTGCTGCTCGACCAGTGGTATCTTGGCTGTCGACACCGTTGAAATGATTTTACTGGCGCCAAACACATTCTTGGCCAACTGTATGGCAACTGACCCAGTCGCGCTTAGCGCCGCTGGGACGAACACCGTTTTGCCCTCGAGGCTCTCCAGGCCGCCCATCTGAAGGCCACGTCGAATGGTCTGTAAACCCGTGGTGATCGAGCCCGCTGCGCACGCAGCTTCCTCAAACGGCACCGTCTTTGGCTTGCGAAGCAGAAACCGCTCTTCTACCACCACATAGTCCGACGCAAATCCCGGCGGCTCCGGCCAGCGAAATATCGGCTTGTCAATGTACAGCCCGTACACCTCGTCGCCGACCTTGAGGTTTCTCACGTCAGAGCCGACAGCAGTGACGACGCCTGAGCCCTCAATCCCAATCTTGCATGGAAATCTGACGGTTTGATCAACATCTATGATGCTCCGGTCATCTGCCGCAATACTGCAGACGAGAACTCACTCCTTAACGAGAAACTTCCCAGAAAGGTCGGAGAACGCCTGCAGCTCTCCGGGTGTGACGGATGCAGCATGGACACGAAGGAGCACCTGCGTTGGCATTGTGATGGTGGGCGTGGGCATGTCCCGGACCTCGTAGCGTGATGGAGGACAACGTTCCGGCGCCACGAGGGAGCGCATCGTCAAGGGAATTTGCGTCATCTTGATGTGAGAAGTAGATGTTGCGGTACCTACAGGGAAATCCTCGAAGTGGCGAGAGCCGGTTATTTACATGTATTTAGAGTTTAGGTCGCAAACTGGGGTGCGGACTTGGTATCGGCGTTTCGGTGGGGCCGCTCGGAGGGTCCACCGAACCGCCGAAGCGGCCCCAGCCGCATCCATTCAAGTCATAAGTCCGCAAAGCGGAGTTTAGCACCAGACAGCCGGTCGCTTGATTTGAACAAGCCGAGACGATGAAAGGACATCCACGGATTGTCCGTGGTGTATGGCCTTCTATGGCAAACGTCCTCGCACCGTTTTTCGTCCCCTTTATGCAGGGTATCTCTCAAGTATGTGAACATTACGATCGCGCTTCGTGTCGATCATCGGGCAAGAGAAGCAATCGAGGATGAGGAGACGACCAGCGTCAGTGCGGCACCAGATCGAACGCATTGGCCACAGCACGCAGATAAAGAACCACTTTTAGAACCCCCGACGCCGATCCCAGTAGTAGTACCATTCCGAGTAGGTGCGCTCATCTACCATCGGTTCACATATTAGCCATGCTCAAACACGGTTCTTCGGCGGCGACGTACCTCTGCGGGTGCTGATACCCAGCTGGTGGGCAACATTGGCGTAGCCCTCGCTCGTAACAGCTCTGCTCATCTGCACCTTGGAAACCATGGCCGCGTCGCCTTGCCACTTGCTGCGGCAGAGCGGACATGTAACATCACCGCTTTTGGTCCTGGCCCACGTCTCGAAGCACTCCTGGTGAATGTTCTGCCCGCACACGGCGCGGCACCAGACCACCGACTCTGGGCTCTTGGCGTCTAATTCACAGAAGCAGATGGGGCACTCGCCTTCTACTGGCTTCCTCTTTCCGTCGCCAGAGTCTCCGGACGCATTGGCGCCAGGGGCGGAGGCAAATATGGTGCGCAGTTCTGACGGCAGTAAGGCTTTCTGATAGACCAGGTCGTAGGGCGCCTGTAGCACGCGGGCGAGGACCTGTTCGTGTCAGCGTCAAATGGCTCCCCTACCTAGAAGTTGCGGCAGCGAGTGTACATACGTAAATGACATGCTTGCACTCGTTACCCTTCCGTGCATGCGGACAATTACAAGAGGGCTTCTCCCCAATGTGCACAGTGTAGACATTGCCCGTGGTCCCAGTCATCTCGAACGTCTCCTCAGGACACGCGTCGGTGCCGCCCGGCGACCGTTTGAGCACGTAGAATCGCTGGCTGAGGGCCCTTTGATAGACGTTGTAGAAGGCCTGAGTTGGTTGAGGGCGAAACTTGCACAAGCGCTTCTCCGATGATGGAGACGTTTCGTGACCCTCGTCGGCTGCTTTTCTCTTCCCCTTCCTGGCGGCGGACGAGGGTGAAGATGCAGGCGCGCTCCGCCCTGGTGTGCTCTGAATGGGTATTCCCTGCGATGGTGTTCTTTGAATTGGCATTCCCTGGGCTGGTGTTCTCTGCAGCGGCGCCTTCGCCGCGGGGTGCGCGGCGCCGTAGAGAGCTTGCTTCGTGTTCTTTGCTGCGGGCGTGGCCGCCTCATCATCCGAGATTTCGAGTGGACAATCCCAGGTTGAACCCACCGCCTCAGCCGACACCGATTTTCGATGAGGCCGTTCCGTGCGACGGCTCATGCTTCGAGCTGAGCCACTCTCCTCAGGGCGTGTGCTTGCCATCTCGCCAAATGTTGACGGTTGTGAATAAGATCAAGTTGATCAAACTTGAGAATGGGCTGCGTTCCACAGCATCCCAGGTCAGCTCGTTGCTGAAATTGCATCAAATCGTGACGCATTGAATGTCAATTGAATGGGGGTTACAAAAGCAAACAATCGATGACACCGATAGGCCCTTGTCAGTTGACATCCAGTGGCTCAGTGCGACCGTAGTGCGGTGCTCGGCACTTTAAGCTACACCGCTTTCTGTTTTTAGCTACGGCGGGAGATGTGAGAGCAGACCAAACAGGCGATGATTTACCGCGCCAGGAACCGCAAGAGTCATCTCTCACCTTCTGCCTGATATCAACGGCGAGAAATGCTCATGCATGGTCTATGCGGCAGCGGCAGTTCTTATCTGCCGTGGGTTGCGGTCGCTCGAGTTTGTGGCCTGATGGGCCATGCCTCACGAGCGCTCCGACGCCGCGAGGACCCCTGGCGATAGCGACCACTAGTATGGACCCTCTTCGGGGGCATTTTCTCTTCTACAGACGGATTGACATCATGTATGCGGGCTGCCATCGCGCGTCCGAATGCCGTCGTCTCAAAGCCGCCGAAGGACAAATAAAAGCTTTGCTTTAACCCGCAGCATCCGTTTTGGAGAGGTGAAAGCCCTCGTAGAGCGGGCCATGATATCACCGCCACCTCCACGCCCGCCCAGAACGCCGCTTCTGGTGATGCAGCTCTTGCTGGTACCGCTGCGTTGGCGGACATATCTTACAGCAGAAATGATGCGAAAATTATTATAGAACACAAAGGACCGGGCTGTACGAGATGGCGAAAGGCCAGCGCTAGCTCAGCTCTAACCGATTGACGCAGAGCCGGAAAGACGATGGACCAGGAGACAAGGCAGAATGGGTTGGTTGCTAGCACAAGACGAGCAGTCTGGTTCTCCGACGCCAACTCCGCCGCCACAGCATCCTGATAAGAGTCCAAAACATCCGCTGAGACGAGGCCTCCACCATTTGGCCAGTCACCCAGAGCAAATGACGCCAACACCAAGGAAACCATTTAGATCAACGATTTACCACCACCGAACTTAGTTGCCCGCTGACGAAGACTTTGATGACCCATCGCGCCCAGCTACTGCGTTATCCCAGAGCGTGCAGAGTCAATATCTTTCGCACTCGTGTTACTTGCGGTAAAAGAAGAAAGTTGGCTTAGTATAAGAAGGAGAGTATTATACCCAGCACTTTTGTTGAGGACGAACAAACACACCAAAAGCCGAGTGCAACGGCTGTCCAAAGTTGGATACAGGGCCCTGCCGGCACTCAAAAGGCCACGAATCTGGTTTGAGGAAGTTAAAGGCGCAAGGACGATTGGAGTTCAAATTATATCACACACTCTATCAAGCAGAGATACAAAAGGCAATACAGTAGCGACGCGCGCGCGAAAACGACCAAGTCCCAAGCGCGACGTCTGTCTAACCCTCCTCCGCCTCCGCCCGCCGATACACAATACAAAATACCCACTACTTAATACGACACCTACCCTGCAAGTGCTTCATCGAGATCACTTCGTCTTGAATATGCGGCGTCACCTTGTCCAGCTTGCCCTTTGGCAAATCCCGCAGCGCCTTTCCGGCATCTCTAAACGGCCGCAGCGACACGCCGCCCATGAGCAGGCCCAAGATGTTAGATAGGGCGTTGTCCGGGTCCTTGACCGTTTCGTAGATGGTCTCTCCAACTACGGCTAACTCGCCGGCCATGTTGATGATGGTGCGCAAGGTAGCAGCCCCGATGGCGTCAGCAGCCTCGCCGGCCACGGGGATGAGGAGGAAGATGGCCGAGATCCAGCCGCCGATGGCTGTCTTGCGGTCCGCCTCGATCTTCGCGTTGGCCACCTCGACAATCTTGCGCATATTCTCAATGGCAGACTCCATCGTGAGCGTCGGTAGCACTAGGGCGTCGGCAATCTCGCCCGAGGCGATGAAGCCGTGCTTGGAGGCAGCCATGGCAGTCTTGGTGTCCTCGACAAGTTGCTTCGACTTGTCGTACGCCTCGCCGATGATATTTCCCGGATCCGGAACCTTGAAGTCGTCCTTGAGCCTCGGAAAGTTGCGCCAAAAGATGTCCGTGTCTTTCTGGCACTTTTTGATGCCTTCTGGCGAATGGTCTCCGTTCCCGTAAATGCAGCCAACGTTGGAAAAGACGTCCCTGTCTTCCAAGACTATCCAGTCGCGGAGAACGCCGTAGTTGTCCTCCATGGCCTTGTAGAACTTCTCAGGGTCGTCCAGCACGTACGTCACGTCCGGCGGGACACCCGGCTTCTCGACAAGTTCCGTCGGGCATTCGCGCAGCGCTGTGCTGCCGCCGTTGCATTTATTTGGATCCTTCTTGCACTCACTCTCCGTGGGACACGTAAAACCGTCGGTTCCAATGTAGCTGCATTGTCCGCAGCACAACTTCCGATTCTGCTTGGTGCAGTGCCATACACCAGACTTGTCATCGTGCAGCATGTACTTGTCAATGCTCACCGGCGTCTGCTCCGCGAGAAGGTCGCGGTATATCTTGAACTTGCCCTTGTAGTCTCCTGCGATGATATCGTCGTAATTCTTCAGCGCCGTTGTGAGATTCTTCAGGTATATGTCTCCGAGATATTTGCCAATACAAAGGGGGGGAATGTCCGAAACGCTCCCAAGCAACCGATCGACACTATCGAATTGCCGCGTGCAAGATGGCAAGGGGCCAATGTCGTCGAGATCGTCGACATCATCATCATCGTCCGGGAGATCACCACCCGAGCCTCTGTATGCAATTAGTAGACCATCCCAAGTAAAGCGGCTACAGGCGGAAAGTGACTCACTCTCCGTCAGAGGCAACAAGCCAAGCGTTGATGACAGAAGTAAATGGATGCTCGTTTGTGTTAGTGTTGCTCTTGGCCAGGACAGGCTTGTCGTGATCATGGTTGACCATTTCCACTGTTCCAATGGTATAAATGTTGTAGAGCCAGACGTTACCGCTGGCCTGGATATTGATCACACGTTGCTGGCAATCCTGCGTATCGACGCATGGTTGCGTGTATTCCTGAAACCAATTGTACATGCCTGCACCCAGTACGTGCACGTTCGTCGCGCCTATGATGGACAATCCCCAGGCTGCAGCGCAGTGAGGGTTTGAACCGGAACATTGGCCGAAATCAGGGTCTCCGTTGAAGATGCCGACTTGATCTGCGAATGGCGCGGGGGCCTGAGGTTTTGGCAAGAAGTATGGACTTTCCGTTTGAAGCTAGGTTAATTAAAGTTAGTTGAGCTTGGTATGCCTTAAGGCAGGTCTTCTTACCATTCCCAGGAAGATGTTTTTAGCGCCAAAGACCATATACTGGTACAGAACAGAGTGCTCGGATGATGTGCCATACAACCAAACCGGGCCACCAGTGCTTTCAATGAGTATTCCTGTACAGGTTGAATGTCTTAGTTTGTGCAAGATGATGAATAAAGAAACATGGTGTAATGGTCCCAGCTCACCTCTGGCGACGTAAATGTCGATCTGTGTCTGTCCCGGTCCGCTGTCGAGATCGTGATCCGCCACCCAAGCCCAGACGTTTTCCAGATATCCAGAAGATTCTGCCGTCATGTGTAGCATCATAGAACCCGCAATGCAGTTCTTGTTGACGCTTCCCGTGAGCTTGGGACAGTCCGCAGCCTGTAGGCGGGAGCCGGCAGCTCCGCCGATGCGAAAGTGCGTATCTAGAAGGAAAATATTAATCAATTGAGCTGTTGCTTATCAGACAAAGAAAATACTCACCCCACATGGCTGCAGATCCCTGCAAGCCCTGAGCAATGTTCCATTCCATCAGAACTGCTCCGGCAGCTGGCCCCTCCACCGTCAAGAGCAAATCTTGGATCTCGACACTACCCTTGTCGCCAGAGTCGCCAACTCGGATCAAGACTTGAGGATTAGACGCGTCTTCGAAGAGCTTTCTCAAATTGTTAGTATGGAGAATGGCGGGTGAAGGTGCAAATGAAGAACTTACAGCTCCCTTAGCCACAATCTGTGCCCAGCATTCCCCCACAATGACCGACCCGGCGGGTATCTACACCTCAAATTAGAAACGGCCTTTCGATTTCGAGCGGGAAACGGTTTACATGAACTGTTCTGGTGACGATGTAGGAGCCCATTGGGACATAAAGCGGCCGGCTTTGCTCAAGTGCGACGGCAATGACCAGCGCGAGCGCGAAGGAATCATCCGTGACGCCATCCCCTGCGTTTTAAAATGAGTGAACATGATACATTTGCGTGGCGTGTCATATAACGCAGATAAACCGTACCTTTGGCTATAGAACGGGCACTAAGGAATGAATTGGCGTCTAGGTGCTCGTACTGCGCCTTATACCGGAGATAGTAGCCGCCATCCCTAAAGAGGCTCTCCGTTTGAGGGTGCACCGCCGAGAGAGCAGCGCCGTTTTGATAGAGGCCGCCGGGGTTCTTTGCATCGTATACCTTGCCGAGAACCCATGAGTCAATGGTCCGCGTCCCGCCGTCGAGAATAGTGCCGGCGGTCCAGTGGAGGACCATGTTCCCGACATTTTGCAGCTTGACGTTGTCGAGGGTGATGGAGAATTTCTCCGTGTCGGTCGAGCCCTTGGGAGTGGCGATGTTAAGGCCGATAGCGGTGTTGATCAGATACGAGTCCAAGAGAATCACGGAACCGCCTCTGTACGAGCCAGTCATGGTGAAGGCGTTGTCGACGTTGAAGACAATCACGTTTTTCCACGTCCACCCCCAGTCCCAGAGCAGATCGATGGCTGTCTTGGTTCCAACAAAGGTGAGGCCGTTTGAGGTAAACTGTTGATTGCCACCTCAACCTTGTTGTTAGCCTCTCTCTTGGTATATTCCAGGCGTGCAGCACTTACATCGAATGCCAACGGCGCCGTCCCGAAAGCTGAGCTGCGACATGAATCCGCCGCTGCCGTTTTCGGCGACTAAAATGATACATGTTAGGAGGCTATGATATAAAACTATGCATGCCTTGCGCAGAATTCTTACAGATTCCAATGTGTTTCTTGTCCGAGGACGACGACCCTACGAACTGCACCCCTTGGATACTGGTAGCTTGGGCCACTTGCCAGTGAAGACCGGCAACATCGACCATGTCGGCGCTAGACACATCAATAATGAAGTTGCGCAATTGGCGCAGAAAGTTGTTCTACGTCAATTAGCAGCCGTAACTTCAGTAGTGGTGGGTAACGGGTGACATGCCTGGTTGATGTACCACTCGTCCTTGCCGTTGTCTTTACCGGTGTACACGTCAGAAGATACCACGCCTAAACCGACAAAGGAGCTAGCAGCTTTGATGACGGGGAGATTATTTGCCTTGGGAAGTTTATTAACTAATAGTAACGTTAATAAGTAAGATGAAATCGTAACTTACATTGCCAACCATTTGTGTGTTGTAGTACATGATGATGGGAGAACTGACCATGTATGTGCTACACGATCAAAGAGTCAGCAAATGATGAGGAAGACGAAATTTGTGATTGCAGGAGAGCCAAGTTACCAACTGACCCGGATGGAAAGTAGACCAATGCTGGCTTGATGGTGGAAGAGCCACAGTCGGGGCCGCATCGCCCCCCCTCAGACATGGCCTTGTTGATGGCATGCGTGTCGTCTGTCTTGCCATCTCCCTGTACCATTGACATCAGCGCATAATTCTCTCGCCCTTACAAAGACGAAAGCTTACCACTGCGCCGTAGTCTTTGACGTTGCGAAATACTTTGTATCCGTTGTTGGCCGAACCGCCATATGGCACTTGGCCAATATGCTCGATGTGTTCCATCCAGAAGCTTTGGTCATCTCGCTTCTGCAAAGTAGGGGGGACATTGAAATTTCCTACGATGGAAGCGATCTCGGGGGGGAGAGTGTATTTGGAATTATCATTGTCCGTCGAGTTGGCAGCGGCTGCCTCTGCCACCATTGCCGCAGCCGCAGCCACCGTCTCGTTGACCATGAGAGACTGACTGTCCTCGGCGCGAGCCCTGAGGGCTTCTGAGGGGTGTAGATTGACGTAGTAGTTGTTTACACGCGGTTCGGCGAAACGGGCCTTGTTGCGGGCGTTGGCTTCCTTCTGCGCGAGGCGGACAATCTCCCGCGCCCTCTCCAGAGACGAATCGGTGCCATATGTGCTATTGCCGCCGACGATGCGACTGTAAAACGGCCGCCGGGCAGCAGCAGCGCGATACTGCACGTGGTTCTGGGCCGGAGCAGCAGGAGTGGACGCCTTGGAGGGTGGGTTGATTATCTGCAGCTTCAGCTCCTCGGCGCTGGCGTGGACCTGGGAAACCTCCACGGGCTTAAGGTCAGGATGATCCAGCTTCCACTGCTCGACAAAGTCATCAATAAAGGACAGCGTGTCTGCGCGTTGCGCAACTGGAGAGTGTTAGCATGCAATATTCAATCGTGGCGAGCATACCTTGTCCGAGACGTACGCGTTTCATGTGCTGCAGTGCTCGACTGTTGTTGACCTGCGCTCGCACGGAGTGGCAAGAGGAGCAAGAGCAGCGAAGGAGTGGAAAACAATCGCATCTTGAAAGTGCATCAATAAACGCGACGGGGGAAATAAGAGAGCGTGGCAATGTGCGGCATAGAGTCTGCAGTCTAAGCGAGGGACGAGAAGAGGAGAGTCTGCAGAGGGGGGGAGGGACGGGGAAGAACCAAGAGACAGGAAACAAGGAAAAGGCCTTGGAGCATACCCGCACATGTTTCCATTATCAAGGAAGCAATCTTTCATTCCTTCGCTGCCGACAAATGCCATACTACGGTATACCTTGACACCCTTGTCTCGTAGGGTATTAAGTCGCGTTGCTTAAAGCGGCAGCCTTTCTCCGGAGAGCTCGGTCAATCGTGGAAGTCTCCGCCTGCCCCCCAGTTCTTCATCGACCCCGGCACCAACAACGTTACCTCATAACCATACATGGTAAGCTCCTACCCAATGTAGCAGCTGTAGGAACCTAGCTACGAGCAGAACCAACAATCAAACCGTCTTCCCCGCCTCTTCCTTTCTATATCGGGCGTTAGCTCCGAACATCCGGTAGGCAACCGGATCCTCGGCCCCGGACCGTTCATGGCCTGATATTCCGAGCGTGTCCAATTTCAATTCTCTGCACATTCCTCCCCCCAACCAACGTACTTTTTCGAGGCACCTGCATCTTGCCGTCGCATCCATGACTAGTTTCCACCTCTTTCCTCGCCTCCCCTTAGAGCTGCGCCAACGCGTCTGGCTGCTCTCTCTTGGCCCGGCGCAAATCTACGCCGATATGATAGCAGATTTTGAGCAACAGAAAGGCTTTTATGAGAACGACAAGCTTATGGCCGAGCATACTCGTATAGCCTTCAAGCTGTACCACCCGTCTCCGTCGCTTAACGCGAACCGCGAGTCGCGTAACTACCTACTACCTTGTCGCGAACCTACGCAGCCGAGTGTGACAAAGCTTCCAGCCTGGTTCAATTTCCGCATCGACTCCATTCGCTGCAGGCAGGATTGCCTCTACTTTCTAGCCAAATCGTCATGGTGGCCCCGGCTAGAGAAGATTACAGTCGTGGTGGCTTTTGACACGTTTCTGATTGACGGATGGGGCATCCAAGGGCCCCAGATACAATATCTGGAGAGGGCGCCAAACAGCCTCAAAGAGGTAGACTTTGAGCCTGATCAGCTGTGGGAGCCTGATGACCTAGCGTTAGAGCGTGGATTTCATTGGCAAGACATGTGGTTTCCAATCATGCGCGAGCTGTGTCTGAGTAATCCTCGCGTCTCCTTCTATGTTCGCGTGGTTCACCCTCATCTGCCTGAAGAAAAGTGGATGACTCCTACAAACTTTGCACGGATGGAGCACGAGAGAAACAAGCTATTCGCGGGCACAGAATTTGAGGACAGATGCACAAACTCCGAGTCAGACTCAGACCTGGATGACCCTCAGCGATACTACTTCAAACGAGGCTATTAAGTCTTTTTACCTTGAGCGAAGAATAAAACACAATACAAAAGTTCCCTTCACCAAATTGCGACCATGTGACACTCGTGTGTGCATTCAATACAATTTGAGGATACGCTAAGTCTGGATGGATCATGCAGGTACCACGCATGAGAACCGGTAAGCCGGTGGTATCTGCAGGCGCGTCTTTATTGCCATGTTGGGATAACACCGAGCCGAGAAGGATTGCAGGCGGAAATATTGGCCCGCCTCGCTACACGAATCCAGGCAATCCTTGCCGACGGGTGATGCCTGTCGGTGCATTGCTGAGAACTGATACAACTGCTGGTCTTTTCGACTATACACTTGATTCCCTTGCCTGAACTCTTACTACTCTTGCCCGCCTCACTCTCTTTGCATAGTCATATACAATGAGACTGTTTTCATTTTTCGTAGCAGCCGCTTCTCTTGCGGGCTGCGCGTCCGCAGCCGACCGACACGCACACCAAAAGATTGGCCTCTGGTACGTCTACCGGATCGACCTCCTCAACCCAGAGGACAAGAGGACCATAGGGGTCAAGTGCGCCGTCGCGGATGCCAATGGGAACTGCCTGGAGAACCCCAACGGCCCCAAGTACAAGCACTGCAGGGGCACGATGCCGGACGGGAGCTGCACCTTTCGCGAGTTTCTTTCACATATAAGCGGCAACGAAGAGAACCAGGCGACGGGAAACTTTGACGGAGACGACAGGGTCAGGACTTTGAGACAGGAAAGGGTCTTGGAATGGAAGGGCGGCCACGAAACTGACATTTACATGGACGAGAAGTTTATTGTGGGCAAGGCGAAAGGATGGAAGGACAAGGTGGTAGGCTGGACTATGATCAAAGACGTGGCTATCTATGACGAAGCCATCCCCAAAGTCGCCGAGGTCGCGCGCAACACCTGGGATTCGCTGAGCGACGACGAAAAGGAAAGGCACGAGGAACTCTTTAAACGCCACCGTCAGACATACGACTACGTCAAGCTCGCGCGGACGCGCGACTCGGAAGATCACTACCTCAAGCCTCTCAACGACGCGGTACAGACAGGTGATCTCAAGGGCAAGATCATCCTCAAGTACTCCAAGCAGGGGTGGTATAGCAAAATGTTTAACTTCGAAGAGACGGTCAAAGCCAGCGAGAAGAAGTTCAAGACAGGCACCGCAAGGGCCGACCTGGACGGCTGGTTCGACACGTACTATGCTAACAACCCAGATGCTGTCAACCACAAGGCGGTCATTGAGAACATGGACTCTGCCGCACACGTCGCCGCGGTTTCTTGCGCTTAAAACTGAGAGTGAGCGAGGGTTGAGTGTATTTTAGGCAATACTCCCAAACATAAGTAGTTTCCAGAAGATCTATACCTACCAGCCTCTTGGGACAATATTTCTCTGCTACCTCAACGTAACCAGGATAGCATGCAACTTTCGATCAAACTTCGTTTTAGATACGTCTTCTTTCTCGGATTCAAACGTCTGTACCATCGAGGTGACTTACAAAGAGAAACCCCCCGCCCCCACGGCAAGCTTTCACCAGCCACCGCTTGACAAACCCCTAATCGCCGTGCTTTATTTTGGGTCGTAATTTCCGAAGCGGGAGCTGTTTTCCCAAGATTGGTACGCTAATGTACAGAAGGATCGACTTGCAGCCTCATTTCGGCGTTAGGTCAGGTCCGTCCCTAAAGCGGGAGGCCCTGGCCATGGCTTACCAACTGGTGCTGCTTTAAGCCGTTCCATTTCATTTGTTGCAAGCTGCCCCTCTCTGATGGCCCAAAGAGTATTGTCAACACGCAAGCGAAGCCTTCGGGATATCTCGCACTGCCTGGATTTGTTCCCCTTCTGGCCCTCGTCGTCGTCGCCCTCTCTTCCCTCTCACACGATCAGAAGGGCAATTTTTCTCGTGAAGTTTTTGCCCTTTTGCTTGATGCCTTCAAGATGAAATTCCAAATGCTGAATCTTGCCGTCTGGGGCGCCTTGCTCGGTCTGAGCGTGGCCAACGACGAACCCAGCTTCTATTATGATCCCAGAACTATCAAGGGATGCACGTACTGGTACGACAACGACGGCCGAATGACGTGCGAGGCCGTCCGAATCATGTTCGGAGTCACCCCGGAGACCTTTACCCGCTGGAACCCGTCCGTGACAGTGGACTGCAAGGGCTGGGACGGCCAGTCCTACTGCGTCCAGGTCAAGTCGGAGTTGCCGCCGCCAAATTCCACCACGATGACGAGCTCGTCTACACGGACTACCACTACCTCGACTAAAATAAAGCCTACGCCTACCGCATGGAAGGAGCTGGGTTGCTACAAGGACGAGCCGCACCACCCCCTCAGCAACAAGTCCTCCGACGCTGGCGGCAGCGACCTCACCAGGGCCAAGTGCGAGCATACCTGCTGGGTATCCGACTTTGAGTTTGCCGGCGTCAAGGCAGGAAACGAGTGCTGGTGCGGAAACTACGTCGATAGCGACTGGACGGATAACCAGGCGGACTGCAACATACCTTGTGCTGGTGCCGCGTCTGAAAAGTGTGGCGGATCCAAACTTTACAACGTCTTTTCTGCCGATGTTCCCTACACCTTTACCCGTCCTTTCCCCATTCCCACAGACACGACTTCTTCTTCTTCTTCTATTACGTCGGCCACGACGTCTTCTGTCCACGCGCCAGCCCCGACAGCAGGATGGCAAGCCGTCGGCTGCTATAAGGACCTGTACCCATCCAACGACCGCACGCTTAAGGATTTCCAGTTCAGCACTGGTTCCCTGACGGTTGCTAGTTGCCAATCTAAATGCCTCGAAGCCAAGTACACGTACTCTGGCGTCGAAAACGGCGAGGAGTGCTGGTGCGGCAACGACATCCAGTCCCCCAACACCAACAGCCCCGTCGCGCCGTCCGACTGCGGTAAGCCGTGCACGGGCGACAAGGACGCGACTTGCGGTGCCGGCGCGCGCATCTATCTGTACAAGTACGTGATCCCGCCCACGGGGACGTGGATCTCCATCGGCTGCTATGGCGAGGAGAACCCTCGGATTCTGCGCAACATCCTCGACGTGCCGGGCGGTCAGGGTAACAATACGCGGCAGAACTGCATCGACACGTGCGACAAGCGCGGGTACATCTACGCGGGCGTCGAGAATGGCGGCGAGTGCTGGTGCGACGGCGTCATTAATCCTCCTGGCAAGCTGGCTCCCGATGGAGCTGTTGGATGGTGAGTTTATATTGTGTTGCGGTGTTTATGAGAGATGAGCTAGCTAACATTTTGACAGTAATAAACCTTGTCCTGGTAAGGGGAGTGAGATATGTGGCGGTTACGCTCGATTAGATGTTTTTCAGAAGTTTGTAGCTTAATACAAGTAAGTTAATTAAGGATGGCGATATATTTTATTTTAGTACGAAGTTATCTTCTTGTTAGTAGTCCGGTAAGGGAGTCACTTTACTGGGAACTAGAAACGAAAGCTCCCGTTCTAAGGATAAAAGCCAAGGGGTTATTTCCCGTCACTATCTATACAGCCTGGGGTGTCCCAGAACTTAGCCAGGCAATACTCGGAACGAGGGATATCTTCTAGTCTATATGTTGAAAGCCACGCTAGTACTATGTCGTATGCCTCGTCTAATGACTTGATATAGACCGTTAAAGCTAAGGGGGTTAGAGAAAGTCTATGTGTCGATGGTATGGGTACTAACTGTAGTCTGGAACACGAGGAATGGTGGCATGCCCATCTGGTAGGGCGCCCTCTCCGCTATTGGGCGCGCCTCCTCGGCCGTGTCCCTCCATCCCTGGGCGCCGTATAAATAAACCGACCTTCATCATCATCTATCGACTTATACATTTGACTTCCCTTCTTCTCCTTTCCCTTCCCTTCAGCTCCCATCTCCGTCAGCCATCCGGTCTCCCCGCACCCATTTTTCTCCACTTGTGCCTCCGTGCCTCCGGCAATCCTCGACTTGGGACTCGTTATTTTGGCCCGTTTCACACACTGCCGAGTCTGCCGCCACCGTGCGCCCTACCCTTTGACGTACGCCGTAAGTGTATTCTCCCCTCATCGCCTCGGTTCGATAGTTTTCAAGGCCGGTTCCCTCCTTCCAGCTCTCGCAAACAGCAAGATTACTTTGCTAACATGCTCACTTTTCTTACACTGTCGTACTCGCACGAATCCACCTTGCTCCTTCCAACTCTCATCTCTTCATTTGGCCAGCGCCCTTGGTTTGTGTATATGTACCCGCTCTGGAGGCTGGTGGACCTCCGGTACCCGTTCTCGGCGAACAGCTTTAGAGGAACGCGATCGCTGTTCAGCCAATGGGGGGAAATTGCCGCGCATGGTTACGACCGGTAGCAGCCAATGCCCATGATCAGCTGAAATGTGCGTCGTGCCGCGTATTAAGATGACTAGGCGACTAGTGGGTGTTCGTATAGTAGGTTGAGGCCATTGAACGTTATTGTGCTCTACATACAAAATACAATCTGTAACAGAATCAGTGAAGTTCCAGCTCGTCAACAAAGGCAATTCTGATTGTCACACGAATCAAATGGCTCTTGTATATAGGAATACTTGTTTGGAATTGCTTCTCCAATGGACGTCTTTAACCTTCAAGAATATACTAAAGTAATAATACACAAGTCACAAAATGACAAGCGTATCTTCTTCGCCATCAACATAACATTCGATAGGCGCCTCGTTTTTAGAATCCTCAAAAAAGGTGGACTGCATCGCGTCGAAGATACCCCATCGCTTATAGTAGCCCCTAGGCCGATTCCTTTCTGATAATAAGACAAGGCCCCTACAATAGTGGTGCATCCCTCCCAAAGCTCTAGTAGAGTCAAAATATGCCCCGACAGGCAAGCATAAAAGTTCCCTCTGCGTGTCTGCGGAAATCACTCTCTCGTCTGGTATGCAACTTGCAACCAGTGTGGTGCCGTTTAATCCACGTTTTTTCAGAGAATAAAGTGTTTTATCGTCAAACACAACACTGAGGTTAGGGAAAAGTCTTCCCTGAAGTCGAAGGTAGCCACTAGTTACTCGACCGAATTGACTCTTGCCCGGCACTCTTTGAATCTTGACGTCGACGACTGTAACCCTATTTGACTCGACCCAGCCGGGGATATACTTCACAGGGCAGTCCACGGAAGTCCATGACCACGAAGGGCTTCGGTAAGTCAAGGGTCGAACTCCGACGTAGTTATCGGCATTAACCTCCCAGAGAAGGTCACCAAGCAAAGTAAGACTCCATAGTCCGCCGAGGTAGGCTCCCAGTTGTTGCGCAAATAGACTAGCGAGCCCGCTGATTGCGACTAGTTTATCCTGCTCGAAGGTCATATCCTTTTTAGAATATAGCATGACTAGGTTGCGCCAGGCAAGACTTAGCCGCGGTATGCGGTCGTCGCCTAATCGGCTATCTGCATGGTGGTTTAGAGCATGTATCTTAAGCCTATTCTGCAGGTCGGGCTGCTCGAAATCCCTCTGCCATCTCTCAAAAAGCTCAATAGGATATTCTAAAGGGAACTCCTCACAGGCGCGCCTACACCGACACTCCCAAAAGAGCTGCGACTTGGTAAAGGCAAGTGTGCGCGGTGACAAGATGCGCTCCTGCATTACCCAAGCGCGCGTGTTGAGCTTGGCGGTTTCGAACTCAGCATACCAGAGATTCTGGTTCCATAGCTGATACCGTGACATCAAGGTCTTGTCCTGATTTTCCACAGCTATCAAGCAGGGCCCTGAGTAAGATGATGGTCGATTTTGGAATAAGCCACCTGTACAGTCGTTTGAAGCAGCGGCTGCAATATTCAGCAGACATCCACCATAGACATGTGTCATCAGAGATGATTCGCGATTCCAGTCTTCATCCGAGTCCTGAATAATGCATAAGGAGTCTATCCAAAGATACTGGATTCCCAATTTTCGAGTAGTATAGACAGCATCCTGGAAAGTCTTTGGCAAGTCCGCTAAAGGGATACCGTACAAAAGTTCTTGCAAATTGTTCTGTAACAGCTTAAGAGGCTGTATTGCACCCCAGCAGTGACTTAATGCGGCATACTGTATCGGTGTTCGCCAGCCTTTGGTCTGTTTTAAGCTGATTTTATCGGGGGACAAAGACCTCGATCCAACATCGATGAGCCGCTTCGGGGCCCATTCATCAGGAGTATTGACTCCATTGCAGCTGTTGTGCTTCAGCAAACATTCGCGCAGCCACTTTGCCGCCCTCGCAAAGCTGGTTTCCGAGCTTGTGTTATAATCATTATGCGATAGGCCTTTTGCTCCAGACGCATCTGTTACGCGCCACAAACGGAACTCAACCCGTAGTTGCGTGATAGAGACCTGTAAGAATGGTCTGTCGATATCCTCCTCCCATTGCAAGGTTGTATTGTCGTAGGGTCTTATGAGTAAGCGGAATGTGACTGGTTGACCATTTGACTGAGCGAGTGATAGTAGCTCTGACTGGAGCGATCTGAACTTGTTTACTATAACTTCGCAGAGGCGGCAACCTGCACCGGCGGCATCCAGAACTTTAGTGACGGATCTCTCGTCCTCAGGGCTGTCCATAAAGCGTCGCCATTTAACGTTGTGGTTGCTCTGCAGGAAGTACCGGCAGTCCTCACAAAGCTCGGCATTCATAGCGGTTGTTAAGGTGTTTCGTACTTATAAGATTTACCATGGAGCGCGACACAAGCCATGTAAATGCTCTAAGGAACAGAGGAAGATGGAAAAGTGTCCTCCCAGAGCGGTTCCAGAGTGGCAGATGATGTTGCGCCCTCCTAAGGACAGTTTAGTTGACAAGGTTGATTCTGCCTTGGCATTTCCCCGCATAAGCCTGAATTTGCTGTCTGCTCTCGGCTCAGCTTACAGCGATCGGCCAACAACACCTTCCACTCGCAGCTGCGCTAGCTTGAAATGGAACGCTGACAAGGTGCAACACAACCTGACTTAGAGCGCTGAAGATATCTCTTCTCTCGTCAGGCTTGAAATACGAGCACTATTGATGTCAAGAAACGGTCTCTTGTGTTCGGTTTCCAAGGTGGAAGCGAATGAAAAGTGACCAAGGCTGGGTAACGCTATCCAGGGCAGCGAATGGCCCTTGGTTGGGTTGGCAAACCCACGGGATGAGCTGTTGAGACTAGCTTGTGCCCGTCGCAGCGAGGTCTGGTGCCATGTCTTGGTCGAGGAATGTGGAGCTGGTCTGGCCATGGTGCTCACGACTAACTCCGACGGAAACCCACGGCTTTTCAACGATTTTGAATCATTAGTTGAGAAAGACGAGAAGTGGACCCAACGCATTCTGGAACGTTTATCAGGGATCAACCTACCACTGTCTACGAGTATGCACCCTCTTGCGACAGTGATGTCGAGGATTGGACGGCGCACCCCTACCACCGCATCTCCGTACAACCTTCACATCACCGCATGTCAGAAACCGGACCACGGGCAATTCAATGTCCACATGAAATGCCGGACGAAGCATCTGAATACCAGACCCGCATCGACGATCTTCCTCGTCCACTTCTGGGCGGCGCGGGCTCAAGGAAATTGCATCCGGCCATGCTCCGATATTCCGATCTACTCGTAACTAGAGGATGAGGTAGTGAGAGAGACCACAATCGACGTTTGGCTTCGGTTCAATGTCCATATACTCCATTCCTATGCAGGGGTAGAGGGCTATTCCCACAATGTCGCACACCCCCTGGCTTCGCTCTAGGAACATTATGTCCGAACTTGGTCCTGACTCATCTAATTCGTTAGATCCCAAGGTGTAAACCGAGCCACATGCTAGTAGGCGCTTGCCTGCAGTCCATGCGTGATAACCCGAGCTGTGCCGAGAGGAAAGGTCGTCGTGGCCAAAAACAGCTATCCATGATCTCGATAGCAATCGGTCCTCGTCTTCGGGCCGCATGGAACATTCTGCCGCGAGCCCATATTCTCCGCAGCAGCGTGGGTGTCCAATTCGGAAGGCATTGCGGCTTGGTGGCGCCGCATACCCGTCATCAAATCGTGAAGTCTGCCACCAATTTACCCGGTCAACTGTATGACGTGCCAAAGCTTTCTCGAGAGGCGCGGCAACCAAAGCTGCCGTCTACGGCATAGCCGGCCCTCGCCGTCGGCTGATTGAGGATAAAGGCGTGCTACCTAAGGCGGGAGCCAATGCGCGCTCGCAAAGGCAAGTATAATAGTCCCGATCGTTCGTATTCGATTGGTGTAGCTTCGTGGCGAACTTGGCCGGTGGCTGAAGCTTGATGCGTTTGTTTTAGCTGGCAGCCGCAGAGAACGCAAAAGTGACGATTGGGCGTCTAGAATTAGCAGTCCAGCCCTTACCTACCTCGGTTAGACTATCTCCAACAGCCACAACCGGAATACTCGTATTATAGCCGACAACGGATACCCCTAGCCCAGCCTTCTTAAAGGTTTGGGACATTTTCCAGCGCCTAGAACCGGAGACCCCGCGCAACTAAATCGGCCCATGGAGAAAAAGGTATCTCGGGCTATTGCGCTCCGCTAGGTTGTTATACACTCGGCTGCAACTGTACGGAAGTGAGATATCCGTTCTTCTTATTAGCCATGATATTTCGGAGAGACGTCCCACGTATAAATAAGTCCCCTATTCCGCTATAACTCAATCCTATTCATCTAAGCAATCTAAGCACTCCAAGCAATCCAATTATACAACACAAACCAAGTCTACCTTCAGTATATATCTTCTACTGATATACAAATACTCCGCAACCTACACTTATCCTTCTTATCTCTTCAATAACTCTTCAATAACTCTTCAATAACTCTTCAATAACTCTTCAATAACTCTTCAATAACTCTTCAATAACTCTTCAATAACTCTTCAATAACTCTTCAATAATTCAATATGAACGCCTCAATCTTCAAGTCCGCAATCATCGCCTTTGCCCTCACTGCCGCTGCAGCCCCGGCCCCTGCGTACCCCGACAAATGCGGAGACATGGTTTGCCCTAGCGACAAGCCTCTTTGCTGCGGCGTTTGGTATAACGGCAACATCGGGCTCGAATGCATGGCTGCCACTACCTGCCCACCAATCCAATACCCGACTACCACCACTACTACTACTCCTCCGGTAACCGCCGCCGCGAATGAAGCTCGTGCTGCTACTGCAACCTTTGGGCCTAAGTGCGGCGATTCATTCTTCTGCAAGCCTGGCCAAGTCTGCTGCACTCTTTATACCTGCGCGGATACGCAAGATCAATGCCCTAAGTAATTGATTCGTTCAATATTTCAGAATAAGGCATAGAGGGCTTGGAGGGGTAGACTGGCGCTCGAAGGAGTCTCGGCTTGCACTCCCGACTCACTATTATGAGTAGCATTACGGACTCATAGAACCTCGGTCACTCGTCATGTTCTAGTTACTCTTTCGGCTCTGGTTGCTCTCATTTCATTCCGTTCCTGTACTCCTTAGTTTTAAGACGCTGGTTTTAAGCGCTAGCCTAGCTAGTTATTAATATATGCCTTTTAGAAGCAACAGGCACAGTGGGATGCTATGCGCAAGGCTCTGCGACTTTTCTGGGACCGTCGAGCGCCTCGGTGAGTCCATAGCTCGCACGCTCGGGGGTCTACAGATCGGCGACCGCGTTGCCGGGGGCCTAGATCGCCTCCGAGCGCCGACAGCCCTGGTCGGGTGCCTTTACCGGGTACATTACCTCCGAGGCCGACAACGTCTGGCGAGTGCCCGAGAACCTCTCCTGGGAACAGGCGGCTTCGATAGGCTGTGCCGTGACCACCAGCGTGGGAATGGCGCTCTGGTACGCGATGAAGCGCTCACGACCGACTCCGACGGAAACCCGCGACTTTTCAACGACTTTGAATCACTAGTTGAGAAAGACGAGAAATGGCCCCAACGCATTCTGGACTATATCTGTGCCACGCGCAATACAGGAGGGAGAAAGCGTTATTTGATACTCGCTGGAAAGGGACATGGACACACTCGCCTTGATTTATTAGTGAGAATTGGATTATACCAACCTTGGCAGGCTGTGGCGTCGACGTGGCGGCCTGTTCGGGGCAGCCGCACTACACCCTTTCTGGTATAGGATTTCTTCGACACAGTCCCCGGGACGGGTACGGGTAAGGCCCACATTAATTAATGCCATAAGAAAGGTAGTGCAGAAATGTTTTCGTCTCGTCCAGCTGCGGCTCTGGTGTTCATTAGTCTTATCTGCGGTAAATCATCTCGTTCTCCAATATGACCCGCGGTGAGGATCTTGAGGAGCTCGCCCACCCGCACTACTGGGACGAGCGCTACGCCGGCTCAGGGAGCGAGCAGCCAACCCATGAATGGTTCCTGTCGTACCAAAGCCTGCTCCCGTTCCTAGAGCCAAAGCTGTTCCAATGGCGCGGTCCCGAGACCAAGCCCAGGATCCTCCATCTGGGGTCCGGCGATAGTGTAAGTCCCCTGCGTTCGCCCTCCCCATGAGATCTTGCAGCAATTGACTTGTGGGACAGACCATACCTCGAGACCTGGCGAAGCAGGGCTACGATGACCAGCTGTGTGTAGATTTCTCCAAGGTGGTTGTGGACCACATGGTACGGAGAGACGCCGACCTTCCCGGCATCGAATGGTCCTGCGGGGATGTGTGTCATATGGATGGCATCCCTTCCAACTCAATAGATGTCGCTTTTGACAAAGGGACACTAGATGCCATGATCCATGGGAGCCCTTGGAGCCCACCGCAGGACGTTCTCGACCGGACCGCCGAGTACATCCGAGAGGTATGTCGTGGCATGTTGCGAATCTCAATGCGTTACTGACAGTGCCTAGGTTTTCCGTACTCTAAAAGAAGATGGCGTGTTCCTCTGCATCTCGTTTCGCCCTCAACATTTCATCACGCCCCGTCTCAATTGCGAAGGCGTTGATTGGGATTGCGAGATTGTCGTCTTGGGTGGAGAGGCCAGCCTTCCGTATCACGGGTACGTTCTGAGGAAGAAGCGGTCCATGCCGCAATGAAGGGCCGTTTAAGTCGCACCGACACATCTCGTCGCCTGCCGGCCAGGCGCCACCATTTCATGTCCAATATGAGCATTCCTCATATCCCTTTGAATGATGCATTTATATCGGCGACCAGTGGAGCAAGCACCTGGATACACTGCTTCCGCACAAAGGCCCCCAGCTGCATATTTTTAACGGTTGGATACGTCGCATATGAATCCTAGATATACACAGCAGCTTGCCGATCTTTCGTTGTTTCTCTCTTTTAGAAAATTAGAGCCTACAGTTATACGACATATTACAAGGCCATATATTGAACGCTCAGACTCTTTTTCTGATACATTCTGGCTTCTGCTGCCAATTGAATCATCATCAAACGTGGTTGCTGAGCGGTGCTCCCGTTGATCTGTGCGTTATCGACCCTGCGGCCCGTGAGTTCGACACAGCCTGTTGGACGTCAAATCTGCATTGCCCGGCCCACTTTCGGCACGATCTATAGATAGATCATCGAGTTTATAATCGTAAGATGTAGAGTCTCTGATGTACCAGCTCGACAGCCAGCGAGTCCTTGTGCCATGCATCCTGTAATGGCTGCAACCGACGTAACGCCGTCCCGATATACGCTCATCAAGGCGAAACTACGTTCAAGACGCTATGTCGCCGGAGCACGCGCCCATCGGTGAGGCCCTTCATCGCCGTCGCGCAAAGGCCCCGAACCCTTCCTCAATAAGTTGGGCTTCATGTTGTGCATTCACCATCGCTATTCCTCCGGCTTTCAAAGGGGCGGAGGCTACTTCAAAAGCCCAAGGACTAGCGATATTCCAATGCTATTTCGTGTTTGACTGTGTCCTACTGATTTTCTGATCTCGAGATTGGAAAGATGACGGAGTCTGGATCGTCCGCTGAGTGAGTCTGAGCTAGGCTACAAGAAAAGCGTGGCAACGCTTGCGTCATCAAAATGGAGCGACATAAATGGGAGAGAGGCAAATTTCACAAGAACGAAGAAAAGGCGGGCTCACCACCATGGTATGGCTACGTTAGAGCCTCCTTAAGTAGCGCATCTAGGGAACCGTAGGTCGAGTCAGCATCTTCCCAAAAGCTCTTCCTCAAGGACTTAAGAGTCCATGCAAGAGCGGGCCCCTTAAAAGTTTTCAGGACGTTGCACCGAGTACTTTCGACTGGCAGCACCGGCACATGAGTTGACATCTTCAGGGAGAATTCACTGCATCTCTCACGCTCGATCAGGTACTTTATGAGCCAACTTTCTCTTCATAGGAAGCGCTTTTACTCGCTGTCTATATATAGCTGAAGCTCAAGTCGCTGGTGCTCAAGACTCCGTCACCCACCACCATTCCCTCCATTCCATCTCCCTTCAGCTCATGCTATCCCAAAGCAACCGAACGCCACGGGGTGCTCCCGCGGGAAGTACCCTTCTTCCCTGCACCCTCAAAGGGGTCAAATCATGAAGTTTGCCCTTGTCCTCCTCCCCCAGTTGACGCCCCCCAAATGTCCAAGCGCACACGAAATAACAAGAGAAAAGTCGACCGCAGGATAGATGTAGTAAGATACAGATCACGCTTCGTCCTGCTTGGCGGACGGCGGATGCTTAGGTAGGGAAATATGCCAAGTCTATGCTAAGGCTGTTTTGTTGGATGTCGCGTACATGAGACAAAGGGGAAAAATTAAGTTGTGAGCCGTCGGCTGTCATGGACGTGATGAGATAGATATTATCGAGAGTCATCGGCCGTCGTTGACGTGATATGGTCGTTGTGAGTCGTATGTAAGTCGTGAGGTAGTTCGGAATATTTCAGATCGCGCAAACAGCCCCCCTTCAGTGCTGGTTGGGGCCGCGAGGCGGTTGGGATTGTCGGTTGCGGGCTTGCTGCTGTGCCATCATCCACTCTGCCGACCCGGTCTGCCGGCCGGGCTGCTCGGCTGGCATCTTCACGTCCCGCGGCATAGTAGATGCCTGGCCCGCGGTGGACGAGCTCGACGCCCCGGGAACCAGGTCCGTGACGGCTTGGGCGATGGACGCCACGACGTAGCCGCGCAGCTCCTGATCTTCCCGCTGGTCCTCCTTCTCGAGTCGAAACCGTTCGTCCTTGCTCATGTTGGCGCGACGCAGGTTCTTGATCTCCTGCATAATGTAGAGCATGACCTCCTCGGGGCATCGGTTCCTGTCGTTGGCGTTTTCGCTCTTGCGAACGTATCGCCGAGTGACATCCGTGGCTCCGTCGATGGAGAAGGCCACACAGTAGGACATCTTCTTGCCCCAGCCGTCCGTGTAGAGTCGAGGGTTGTCCCACGCCTCCTCGCAGGCATCCACGTGGACCCATCGCCGTTGGTGCTCCGAGTACACCTCGGTCCAGACGTGATCCTCGGCGTTCCACACCCATCGGACTCTGCCACCGACGGCACGGCACAGCATGCTGAAGCAATTGGCCCATTCCCCGACTCTGCCCCGGCGGGTCTGAAGCAGCCGCCACACATCGCCATAGCGTGGGAATCTTTCGTAGGCACCGCAGTTCTGGGCGGAGCAGCGGTACAGCTCTACTCGGAGGGCTCCGCAAGCGCTCTCTTCCGGGGTCGGGGCGGTCATGCCCTGTGCAATTGTCGGCGATAGGCAGACGGGGCACGGAGGGTTGTTGACCCAGGTGAAGAAGGATCGCTTGAACCATCTGGTGCGCAGTGTCAGAGACTAGAGCATATAATGGAAAGCATGCAAGGAGCTGTACGACATACCGGAGGAGCGCCCTGATGACGCAGTCCTGATAACCCCATTCGGGTTTGCGTCCATCGCCCATACTCTCAGCCTCGGCCTGCAACACTTGGCATTCCTCCTCGGCCTCTCCGTAGATGCGATCGAGGGGAATGGTCTGGAGAGCCTCGTCCAACAGGCCCGGGTTTTCGTACTTGGTGGGTGTCAGCGACAGGCTGATGAGGAGGTTGCGGAACTTTTGCGAGTCGCGGTCGCCGGCGTCTGGTGCAGTCGGGATCTTTGGGAGATGTCGGATACACGAATACGAGGGCGGAGTCGCGGGCCCATGAGATGTGGTAGGCCGTCCGTCATCGAAGGCGTCGTGGCCTCTAAGGCTGGCACTGGATGCTCGTTCGGTCAAGTGAGGCGAGTGCGCACCGGGGGAGTGGTGGCGAGAGCACGATCGCAGGTCGTTCATGCGCTTGTCCCGCAGCAGACCTTCGAAGCGGACGCGCAGGTCGTGTGCCCATTCCTCGCCATACTGCTCACCCGACGACTGCTCCCGACTGAGGGGAGTGCCTCGGCCCGCCATGGTGAAGAGGGATGGCTCAAAGGAGTCTCGCGCAGGACGGGACGGGCTGACGGCGACGACAGTTGGTAGCTATTCGATCGGGGGCGTCGATGCGCAGGTGGTGACGGGAGGGGAGACGAGGTTGAAGAAAGAAGCTGCAGCTCGATGGGCGAAGCGTCGTGAGAAAAGGCGTCGAGGTGAAGTGTCGTGGCCAGGCGGGAAGAGGACCCGACGGGCGTGGGCGTGGGCGTAGGCGTAGAGGGTGTCGTCAGCTGGATGATGCGTAGGCCTTGCAAGTCGCCACAGGGGATTGGGGCCTCGTCGTCCAGTCGCCGCAGGGTCGTCGGGGCCGAGCAAGATGGAAAAACGATTCCGATGGTCGTGGTTGTCGCCGTCGAGACGAGGTGCGAAGCGGCGCTGTCCTCCGGTCGGCGACGCTGGTTGGGTTGTCGACGGACGGCGAGGGGACTCGGGATGGTTGCGACAGAGAGGATGGGGGACGATGGGGGGATGAGCAACGCGAGTGCTCTGGGAGGCAATGCGTACGTGAGCCACAGCCAGCCGGCGAGAGCGTACGACGTGGGCGGACAAGCACAGCCAGCGCAGCGCTGCACAGCACAGCAGGGGGGTGGATCGGGTGGGCAGAGGGGAGAGGCGTCGTCGTCGTGAGCCTGCCATGTCGGTTTACGCGTCAGCCTCCGTCCCGCGGCCAATCAGCGGCGCCGGATTGCCCCATCGTGGGGAATTGCCTGGGCGGGCGGCTGCGCAGGCGGGAAAAAAAGGGAATGGAAAGGTACCGGTACCCACGCGCGGGCCCGCGACGGTCGCAATTTGGGGTCCGGCTGCCACGCAAGCCGCCTGGCTCCGGGCTCCTTGGGGCATTTTCTGTATCTATCATCTTCCCTGTATCCGCAGATTGCTGCACATGTTGATGCGAGCGACTTGGTCCAATTGTTTGCGAACTTGGCCGTCGTCAACGGCGGCGAAACAGTCCCTGCAACGAGGCCAGGTAGACGGGCCATACAAAACACGCCACGGAGATACCTGCGCCGCCCTATCGCCGACCTGGGCTTACATGGCCGGCGCGGGTACAGGTACCTCGCAGAGGCTTGCCCACCCCTCACCATGAGAGGAGGATGACGAGGCACGCTGCGCAACGCAACGCACTCTGCCGGGTACGTACCGTCTTCTTCTCACGCCGCCTGAGTCGGCACAGCCCGGACCTGCTGGAGGATCAGGTTGCGTGGGCTGGAGGTGCCAATGTCGCAACAGTAGTTCTCGATGCTGCTACTACCTACTCGTACATACTCGTACTCTCAGGTAATTAAGGGACCACAAGAACGAGGTGCCTGGAGGGCCTGCCGCGCACAGACGTTTGCGCCGAGGGTTTGCCGCGCGGGCATGCGACTCGCCAGCAACCTCGTCCGCGCGGCTCCCGGCGTCTCCTGCGCCCATCAGGCGAACATACGTGCGTGGTTTCTCGCCTCCCTGGCGCAAGCAGTCTCTTCACCTGCAAAGCTTTCACTGGCATCTGAGCGAGGACCACCAAAAACTGGTCTCTGCTCGTGGTCCGTGGAGCGTCTCCATATGTTGGGTTCTTGGCTTGGAGCTCTGCTCTGCCAATGCTCGTAATGGTGCCTGACGGCGCCGGGCAGTGCCTCCGTTTCCATGTCCCGCCAAGTCCCGCGGATTTTCTGCAAAGCACTGGCGCTGCACCCAACGGCTCAGGGTCCTCATGGCCAACAGCCCGGTTCGCGATTGTCATCCCTCCCGAGGTCGGCGATCACCCTTTGTCCACTTCCAAGCCGTGCCATCAGCACGGGGAGACTGGAGAGCGAGAAGTGGCGCAGGCACGCGCACCGCCTCACCGCCATCGCCCTGGTGGCTGCCTCGTGCAGCCTCGGCCAGTGGCTTCAGCCTGAGCACCCGTTCCTGGACGTGAGAACGGGGTTTCGTTACGGGAATGCCATGGTGCTTCATTGACGGGAACCCATGTGTTATTCCACTTCCTCTTTGTAGCCGTGCGCCCTCACACACGGCTGAGGACACTGATCAGGTTAGCACAGGGACTTCCCAAGAGCCCACGGCTAACGCGCCCCGTGTGACTATTCCTTCTTCCAATTCAGACGGCAAGACACTTCTCAGATCGAATGTTCCCTCCCACCAATGAGAAGTCTGCTCGAGCTCACGCCGCCACAGCTGGGGTGGGCTGTTGGCACCGAGGACGGGCCCTTGCCCCTGGACGCGTCATCCATCGCTCCGGGCCACGGGTTTGCGCGCAACGCATGACGCCGAATTGCCACTCTTCTGACATTGACTTGCACGAATGCGGCATCCAGTTGCTTACGCACAAGCCACATATCGGAAAATTATGCCTGGACGGGATGGGAATGTCATTGTCGCCGCGTGCTTCTCGCGAGCCAGACTAACCAGCTATACTCAGATTCAAAGTCAACTTTGATTCGGCCACATGGGCCCCAGCCATTTTAAGCACGCGGGCAAACGAAGGATTTGACCCCGTCTTGGTATTGCCAAGCCTTGCGTCACCGCTGTCGGTCTGAAATGCCCCGAGCCAGAACACTTTGCACCAGCAACGACCATTTCGAACCTTGTGGACCCCTCGATTTGCTCGCTGCCAAGACCAACCTTAAACCCTCCGGCCTCTGCCCAAGTTGCCAGTGCCACAAGCCCAGAACCAGGCTTCACAGCCCAAACAATCTCGAGGAGCTTGCGCTCTTGTTATTAAATTCTCTGCATAGAAAAAGGGCTATCCGGGCTACGCATGGTTACTCCATTGCAAACGTAAAGAAGAGTCTACTAGAGGATAGTGATCGGACAACGAACAGGGAACGGATCCATAAAGAAGGGATATTTCAGTGTGATGGTACATGTAGTAGACAGGGGACTCCTAGCGTTGAGGCTAGTCTACATAGCAGCCCTGCCACCCCTGGTAGTTTGTTGAGGCCGGAAGAACACATAAAGCTGAGCGTAGTCATAGTTAAGGCGGTTGAATTTTGGTGCCCAGTAGTACTCTGAGATGACTTCGCTATTAGTGTAGGGAAGGAGAGAGACATATCGTTAATGCCTACAACGAAGCTTGAAGCGTTATCACTTCATTCCGTGACACAACACAAGCGGCACGATAATTGACTCAAAAACCTAAGGCGCGCGACAGATTCCTTGATTGAAATATGAACAGAGTTCATCAGAACCCTATATATCAGGAGTCATTGACAATAGGGACCATGATGCTGCTTTTATGTCTATGTCTTGTCAGAACGCATGGCCCCGCTGATGTGGGATCAGGGGTATTTCCGATCGCCCCGACAAAGTAGCTAAATTGCAACCCTTCCGAGATCTCATGACGCTGACTCGCCTTCGACCATCCATGCCGCTAATGCCCATCAGTGCCAAGTACCTACGAGCAGTAGCCGCCAAAGCGGCCGTTGGCCCCAATGCACGATCCAGAGCAGCAGATAGAGTTGGCGGCGCAGTACTGGCCCTTGCGGTGGCATCTTTTCTCGACCTGTCCGGGAACACTAACATCAGCTGGTGAACATACTCGCAGCATAACAATGCCCTCCTACCACGTCTTCTGCATTAGGCGCGGGCGCGGGAGCTGCAGCCGCGAGGGCCATGCTGGCGAATAGAAGAGTTGCGAGGAATTTCATTTTGCGTTTCGAGTTGACAGACGGAGTAAAGAGTTGGGTGGTTTGGATCTAGCAGCTCGAAACTGCGAACATGTGTTCATTTATATAGTTATGGCGTATACATATCGGCGTAGGTTTGTGCAATGCAAAGCAAAGCAATACAACATGACCCACGATGATACTCGCATCTCGTTACTACGCACATGCTCGTAGTCCTCTTCCCCGCGTTGTCAAACCAATGGTGTAGCCGCGGAAGACGATCGCGCCTGGCGCGTAAGACGACCAACAGGCTTAGCGCGCGGCGTTTTCCCGATCAGTGGATAGTATAGATTGAAGGATTCAGAAGCATGCTCAAATTGTCCATCCGTCCTAGTCACCTTCCTCTTACAACCAGGAACCAGCATGAGCCAAGAGGCTGATTTGACATGCCGCTGGTGATTCGCAGCGATGTTCCGACCGGAGATATTCGTATATAAGAAGGCAGCAAGGTTTAGCTTCCTGGACCCATTATTGCGCTGAGTAATGGCTATTTTTTGAATGATCTGTTTTGCTAGTCGGAAAACTAATGAGGCAGCATTGCATCAGCATAAGCCGTGTCTTACAAGTGAGATGTGATAGAGAAGTACTTGAACCGGCGATAGCCATCAAACTCATCAGGGTGAGTTGCATGCAGGTCATTTATCTTTCAAATCTTTACGCAATCATTGATTTATGATCCACCAGAACAGCCAAAGGCTATAGCAAGGATCGGACCGGTTAGGCCCGGTCCAAGTCTTCGGTGCGGAAGCATCGGGGGCCATAGAGAGCTTGAGAGCCGCCCCCCTCCTGGTCGAGAGTGCAACGAGTAGCATCATGATCTCTATCGGAAATCCAGCCGACTGGTCTCAAGACAAGCTCGCCGACTTCCAGGACCTGGCAAGGTCATACATGTGGAGACGTGCAGATCCGCTGGATCCGAGGCCATGCTAAGGTACCGGGTAATGAGGAGGTCGACGGCCTTACCAAATCCTGGTGCTCAGATACCGAGCCACCAGGATGTCATCTTGATGCCATCACCAGCACACCTGAGCAGACTGGCCAGGCAGAAGCCGAATGATACTTTCAAGGCATCAATGGTGGGCCAACGAAGTCCCAGAGTCGTGCAAACCTTTAGGCCTTGAGGTCACCATATGCTGCCCTGCGGAGCTCTCATTACCAAGGGCAAGTCTACAGAGTATCCTTATGGCAAGATTCCACCACAGGGACTCTGCTGATTACAACTAACGTTTAAATCATTGCATTGCGCGTCTATAATGCTCATGCGGATGACACAAGGCGCTAGAACACCCCTTCTACTACAGAAAGATACCGCCACGGCTCCGGATGAGGCAGATCCCCTCCCCGGCCGTAGCAATACTTCATGCAGTTGGTAAGGGATTCAAGGCCTTCGTCGCGATGGCTTCGGAGAGCTCCTCCTTCCGAAGGATCTGCCCGCGCCATTACAAGAGTCGCACTCCTTTCTCCCCCCCCTTCATTTTGGGCTTCTCAGTCTCCGGGTCACGGTCGGACGGAAGGAGGCAGTACGCCATTGGTCTCGGCAGAAGCCCTCTACCCAGGGCTCACAGAGACCGACGGCCGGAAGGTGCGATACCATGGTTGGCAACGCGGCTATATGCGCATGTTTGCTCGTCGTTTATGCCCGGTAGAGTGCTTGTGCTTTGTAAAATTCCGTTGGCGCGACGCGAAGACCAACCCACAAACTGAGAGCAAAGATGAGCAAAGGAAAATCAAAGAGTGACCTCAGATAATATTGTAGAATGGGCCTACAGAGTTTAAGCAGCTGCGTCACGGGAAGATTCGAGGTGGGTCCCACGTTAACCATTTGACCCTCCGCACCTATCCCGGAACCCCGTTCCTGGACATGAGAACATGGTTTTGTACCCCCAAAGGTGTTGCTTCATCGAGGGGAACCCTTTATTCCTTTCCTCTATGTGCAGGACAGCATGCGATGCACCCTCACATAGGCCTTTAAACATTATCAGCTAAGCACAGGGGAGCCCAGCTTCGCGAGTGCGCAGGGCCAGCGCGCGCCTTTCTTCCAAATCAGTCAGTTTTAGTATTACCAGAGAAACAAGAAGAATACCGACTGCGCTTCTTTCCGATGTTCTCTTGTACCAATAAGCAGCCCGTTTTTAGGCCACACCGCCAGCCGGGACGTGCCGATAACACCGAGACCGGGCCCCTGCCCCTGGACGCGTCATCTACCGCCCGGCCCATTGACTTCCGTACTACGGAAGTGCAACACATGACACCGAGTTGCCACGCCTCTAAGAGCTGATAATTGACTTGGACGAATGTGGCATGCGATTTCTTGCGCTTACCTGCAAGGGGCCTATGGGGAAAGTACTCCGTACACTTGAACGAGATGGGAGCTTCACTATCGCCGCATGATTCCACGAGCAAGGAATTCTTAAGACCAGGTACGTCTGAACCATCTTCGCATTTTAAGTCAACCCTTATTCAGCCACATTGCCACGGGTTATTACGAGGACACGTAGCATATAAGTAGTCAAGGGGCAAATATATGAGCCGGTCCTGATATTGCCAAGCCTTTAGTATCTCGGATCAGAGAACCACCCCCAGCAACGACTATCGCGAAGACTATGGACCTCGATTTGCTTATTGCTATAATCAACTTCAAAATCTCGATGCCGACAGCCGTCTCTGGCCCGCAGCTCTCCAGCCTCTGCCCGAGTTGCCAAAGCCACAGGGCCCAGAAGCAAGCTTCACAGCCCAAAGCTTAAGCATCGGGAACCCTTGCCCGTTGCACCGTATCTTGGCATATGGCCGCTCGGGTCTTGTTCGGGCCATCAGTCACCGGCGAGCCAAGTCTTGTTCGACATCCCTCGACTCATAAGTGTGGAGCCGTAGTATCTTGACATCGTGGCACCTTTGACGCTGTTTCCGCGAACACCCCTCTCTGGCCATATTGCGTGCGCTCTAGCTCCATCAGCAGATCGGGCTGAGATCCCCGCCCGGGGTCCCGGGCCATCCGCGTTATCCTACTAAGAAGCCGTGAGTCCCACGCGATGAGCTGATGACGGCGGGCCGCGCGTACCCAGCCTTTTCCTGCGCCGCTTACCCCCTCTTGGCCCATATGTAGTCGCATGCGCCCGATGGTGGGTCGCTTTATGGCTCTCGCCTATGGTCGATGCGAAGTGCTGTAGTCCAGGATGCAAAAGGTTCATACTCTTCTCTGTGTTGTGATGCTGATACATACGGCCATATCCACATGAAAGCACTGGGTCCCGTTCGCTCCCCGCACGTTAAGCATGTGAGAGGCAGATTAGTAGTTGGGTCGGTGACGACCAGCGAATACCGGCTGCTGTATGTTTTTTTTTATATATTTTTTAATATTTTTTTTTGGATGTGTTCCGTTCAGATTCTGGTGCGAATCTTTTGGTGTGTTGAAGTAGGGGCGCCGCCGACTTTGGCGTGGGGGTCGCTGATCAGGCCGCATCAAGCTAAGTTCTGCAGTGAAACGCCAGTGTTGCCCTGCCGTGCTTGGGTCGCCAACATGCGAGACTCGAGGTCCATGCTGTGGCTAGAGCTTGGATATGGCTGGTAGCAGTAACTTCGTATGGCGGTCGTTGCCCAAGCACTTCTTTCCGAGTCATTCCATGCTCGTTACGTATGTCCTTAATGAGCGGACGCTGACCGCGTGCAGGCTGGCTCACCTCACCGTCACCAGGGGCTGTTGTAACCACCGCGCAGTGCTCCTAACGCTGTCTTGATCCGGGGCAGGCAACCTCATGCGTTACATAGCAATAATACCTTCCTGTCAAGTCATGCCATGCTCGCCGTGCCCCCACACTCATGTAAACGTTGGTACAAAGATGCTTGATATTTACACTTCTACTTTCTGGGCAGTAGAGACTCCCCGCAGGCTATATGCGTACGTCCCAAACTCCGGCAGAATCTACTTCTCCTATAGGAGGACTTTTATGCCCACGGCCATGACCGGGAGGGTCATGGACCCTCGCCGGTAACTCACTCATCCAGTATTGAGCCCTTTTTTCTCCCGCGCACGTTCAGCTCTCCCACTCGTTTCTAGCAAAGTACCGTTCTTGCGTCTCAACGTCCCAAGTCGGCCTCTCCACGAGCGCCATCTCCGATGGTTTGTTTGCCGTGTTGAGTGGCACGATGCCCAGGATCGGACGGTACTTGTACGTAATCCACCACTTCTTGCGCTCGTTGGTGGCGGAGAGAGTGTCTTCGTTGCCGCCGCTTCCGCCGTTGGCGTTGCGGAGCTTGGAGAGCTCGCCGTCTGCGTCGGGCATGTCATTGTCGCTATCGCTCGCGTCCTCGCGTGGTGTCTCGCCCACGTCTACGTCTTCGTATTGTCCGTTGTCTCCGTGTCTCCGAACCTTGTGTGGTGCGAGGTTCTCCCCTTCCATCTTTCCGCCGGCTCCGGACGACAGCCCGGTTCTCTTGCGCTTCGTTCCCGGCGTCATCAACAAGTCGGCTGCCGCATCGGCGTCAAGCGTGGGCTTGGGCAGATCTTGACCCATGTCCAGCATCAGGAGAAACGACACACCGTAGACCCACATCCTCGAGTCCTGCCACAGAACACCTTTGGGCAGGTCCAGGAGGTCCTGTACCGCTGCTGGAAGAGCCTTCCTCGGGTGCCGACGGGACCAGGGCGTGAGAGACCCCTGACGGGGGTGGAATGCCAGCACGTTCCACGACGACGTAATGGCAGCCAGAACGTAATCCTTATCGTCATCGGCATCGTCCTCATTCGTCCCCATTGGGCCTTGGGATCCGGGTACACCGTCCGCGAAGGACAGAACAACAGGCGCAGAGGGCAGCTTGGGCAGCTGCTTCGCGTTCGGGTTGCGAATCCACTGCTCACGAGCGTCGATAGTTTCGGCCTCGTCATCAGAGGAGTCGCTTTCCGAGGAAGCCGCGTCATCAGCGCCCTCGACAGCCTTGCCATTTCGGAGGCTCTCCTCATGGCCGCGCAATACCCATGTGTCAACGTATCCGGCCAGATCGGCAACTGCAACCATGTTGGAGTCGGGGCTGAAAGCGACGTGCGTAATGTTCCTGTCGTAGCCGCCCAGACCGCCATTCGCAATGTATCGTGGAATCTGTCGGCGGAGACGCGACAGGCGTTGGGGCTTGACCGAGATGGCAGGTGATGACGAATCGTCCGCTCCCGTGTCTGCCTTGATGCCCGCCATGAGCACCTGCGAGCCTTCCTGGACCAGACACAACCAGCTGCCGTCCGGTGACAGCTTTGCTTGCGTCGCTCCGAGCTGAGTTAGCCTTGGGGGAAGATCGACGCTGTGAACCTTGACATCCGAAGGCTTAGCAGGGTCCTGATGCTCCAGGCGGAAGGCCTTGACATCTGTAGCGGTGGACACCACGAGGAGAGTTCCATCCTGATTGACGGTCGCGGAAGCAATGTTCGAGTCGCCCTTGACGACAATGGTCTTGAGGAGCTTGCGGTTCTGGTTGACGTCGACACCTTCGTTGTTGTTGCCAGACTCAAAGAGCTCGGTGGCCGCCTTTCTCAAGACCCAGACGTGCACCTCTCTATCCCACCAACTGACGACAAACCTGGCGTTTGAAGCGCTTATGACGGGTGGTTGTTGCGGTAGGTTGCTCATCATTCTGTGGTTCTCGCGGCCCATCTCCCTGAGGGGGACCACCATGAGATTGGCATCGGGGCCTTTGTATCTAGGTTAGCAGTTAAGAGGAGAGCCATCGAGGTGGAGGAACCGTACCTCCGGAAACTACGACGCTGATGCGTCCGTGTTCGAAAGCAGCCATCGCCTTGACGTCGTGGTCGTGGTAGCGTCGTCCCCAGACCTTGGCCCATCGCTGACCGGCACCAGCATTCTGCTTGTAGAGAATGGTCCGTCGGTCCATGCCGCCACTCAAGATGGCCGATCCGTCAGCGCTGGTGGCGATGCTGAGGACGTCCTGCTTATGGCTTTGGATGCGTTGCGCTTGAGTGTACGTCTTTCCGTCCCAAATGCAAACCTGCCCGGTGGAGTCGCCCGACACAATGTTGCCATTGGGAAGACACTTGACGGACCAGACGATGATGTCCTTGGCGCCGCCGGCCAAATCGGAGCCGAGGGTCATCCTTCGAAGCATGTGGCCCTTGGCGATATCGTAGGCTCGAATGGTGCTGTCGGAGCAGCCCACAATGACGACCTTGCGGGACTGAAAGGTGATGCTGACCATCTGGGCCTTCTTGGTCGGGGACTTGACCAAGACGCGCTGCAGGCGCAAGTCGTCGTCCTCGACCGAGTACATGACCAACTCGCCATCTATGGTACCGGCGATCAGCTTGTTGGAGTTCTGGGGCTCCAGCGTCGAGCCATCCGCCGGGCCGGCGGGCTGTGCTGCGAGGCACCAGATGTCGCCGTGCTGGCCGCTCGCGTGCCTCTTCGGCTTTCCCTTTTCAAGGTCCCACTCGGTGATTGTCGAGGTGTAGCCAATGCTGAAGAGGCGCGACTTGCCGATCATGACGCGGCCATCGCCGAGCTCCTGGTCAGGCTCGTTAATCCAGACGAGGCCGTCGATGCTGCGGTCCTTGCCGCCGCGGATGACGAGCTCCTGATGCCACGAGCCGTTGGAGGGGTTCCATATCTCGATGTCGCCGTTCGCACGCCCAATAGCCAGGCGCCCGACGGAGGTGTGCTTGGCGGTCCTTGCCTTGGGATGCGAAAAGGCGACGGCGTTGATGGCGGACGGCTGGTAAGGCACGAAACGGCAGCGGTGGACGTCCATGGTTGCGGGCGTTGGATTGTTTCTCCCCGGTGCTGCACCGCGCGCGCCGCAGATTTGAAACGTCGGCAGTGTCCCGCTCGAGCCCTGTAACCGCGATTGCGAGTTGCCGCAAGTGTCGGGGGCTGGGGAATGCGTGCCTGGTGCGTCGACGACGATGGGCTGCCGGTGCAGGTGAAAAAAAGTGCCAGCCTTCCAGCCTCGTCCAGATTTTTTTTCCTTGGAGCCTGCGCCGGCGAATTAAGCTGTGGTCAGTGCGCGGCTGCCCCTCCTCCACCCCACCAGAAGTCGCTGCAGCACTGGGCGCTGGTGCTCGTGGCCGCCCAGCGCCCCGCGGGTCCTGCGGGCGACGCCTGGGTTAGCTGAGGCTGGAAGGATCGCCTGATTGGATTGATTTTGCATCCGCTAATCACGGTATCGTCGACCTCAACCTCCCATCGCCGTGACTCAGCCTCGTCCCGACGTCTCAGCTGCGTATCTCCGAGCTCTTCCCCCGCAGCACCAGCGCCTCGCCGCCCGCCTGCGGCCCAGTTCCAGCAGTTTCGGCCCTTGCTTGCGACTGCGCGCTGCCGTCCGCTGTGCTGAGGCAGAGCTCGACGTGTCGACTCGCTCCGCGACGTGAAACGCCCCGCCAGCAGGGTGCTTCGATCTCCCTCTCTCCCCCACCGCGACGCGACTCCGTTCAGCCGGTTCCTCTGATGCACATCTCTCCGTCGCAGTTACCACAGGCAAACAGTTGCGCGGAAGTATTCGAATATGGAGTGGAATAGCTCCTCGCCGTTCCCCGAGGGGGTCATCTCCTTCCTCGACACCGACCTGTACAAGTTGACGATGCAATGCGCCGTCTTCAAGTTCTTCAAAAACGTCCCGGTGACCTACGCTTTCACGAACCGGACTCCCGACAAGAGGCTGTCCAGGGCTGCCTTCAAGTGGCTCGACGAGCAGATTAGAAGTGAGTGGCACCTTCCTGGTCTGGGCAGCTCCATTGGATACGACGGGATTCTGACTTTGAGCATTTAGAGCTTGGCAATATCTCCCTCTCGATCGACGAATATCGCTTTCTTAAGACGCACTGCCCGTATCTTACCCCCGACTACCTCGAGTACTTGCAGGACTTCCAACTGCGGCCGAGAGAGCAGGTTCTCACTACCTTCACCCCGGTCGGCGATGATACGGGTGCCGACTCGGACATTGGCGATATCGACATCAAGATACAAGGGACGTGGTCTGGCACGATTCTCTATGAGATACCCATATTGGCCCTCACCTCCGAGGCCTACTTTCGCTTCATGGACACGGACTGGAACTACGACGGCCAGGAGGAGCAGGCTTTTGCAAAGGGCATGCGGCTGCTGGAGGCTGGCTGCATCACGTCAGAGTTCGGCACGCGGAGACGACGTGACTATCACACGCAGGCATTGGTCTTCCGAGGCCTTGTGAAGGCCTCAAAGGAGGCGGCTGCCAAAGGCTTCCCCGGGAAGCTGTCCGGAACCAGCAATGTACACCTGGCCATGCGCTTCGGAATCCCTCCGGTGGGCACCGTAGCTCACGAGTGGTTCATGGGAACGGCAGCTATCATCGGAGACTATAAGCGAGCGACGGAAGAGGCGCTTCGTCACTGGGTCAGCTGCTTCGGCTCGAGTTTGGCGATTGCCTTGACGGATACCTTTGGCACCGAGGAATTCCTGAGATCCTTCAGCCAACCCATCCACCCGGTCCACGGCGGTCTTTCCGCCGAGGCTTTCCAGAAACCAGACGGCACCATGAAGACGTATGCAGAGATGTTTACCGGAGTTCGGCAAGATTCCGGAGACCCAGCCGAGTACGCGAAGATGATGCGGACGTACTACGACCAGCAGGGCGTCAAGGACAAGAAAGTCATCGTCTTTTCCGACTCGCTCAACATCGAGCGTTGCTTGGAGTACAAGCAGATCTCGGACGAGCTTGGGTTCCAGCCCACGTTCGGTGTCGGAACTTTTTTGACCAACGATTTCACCCATCTCAAGACCGGAAAGAAATCCGTTCCGTTGAACATTGTCATCAAACTCAGCTCTGCGGCAGGGCGGCCAGCCATCAAGATTAGGTCAGTGCATTTGACTCCCCTAGAGACATCCGCCGCCATGCGTTCCTGCATCTCCTGAAATACTGACAGTACCTAGTGACAACGCTGGAAAGAATACTGGGGATAAGGAGACTGTCGAAAAGGTCAAACGAGAACTCGGCTACGTGGAGCGAGAGTGGAAGGACGGCGATGAGACAGCAAGATGGGGGAAAGACGAGGCTGCCTAAGTCTAGAGGATACAGTTGTGCATGCGCGAAGCAAGACGCACAATTTGCATAGATGCACGTTGGATATGCCACGCTGGCGAGAGAGAGTCAATAGAAAAGAGGAGTAAGAGGCATGCCGAAGCTAAATATTTCTGATACATTTGGCGGAAGGAAAATAGACTTGGACCCGTGCGTCATCGAACCTCATGTGCCGTTTACACGAGCCGTTGAGCTGGGTTCTCACTGGCCACCAGCACTTTGGATTCTTCGCGGAATCTACGCTGGCCATGGTGTAGTCCCAGGAAGGGGTGAGTCTTCGTCAGCTCTGAAGCAGGACAGGAATGTTCTTGCCAGCATTGGCAACGACTATTGTTTGGCAAGGACGTCGAGCAGGAGGCAGGAGGCTTGAGTAGCTGGTTTAGCGAATCATCTATGACGACATCATCATTTGAAGGATAACAGGCCAGGTAGTGACGAAGCTCTCCCTGAAGTTGGGCAAGTAGTTGCTTCTGCTACATTCTCATGACCTCTGTTCATTTTTTCTCACTCTCTCTTCCATTCTCACGGCAGATGCTCCGCACAGGCACCTGTTTCTTTTTGGACCAAGTCTTGGGACCTCTTCTGCAACTCCGTCTTGGAACGCATCTTAAAATCACCATCGCCTGCGTTGTCCCCTCGCCGCACCAGAATGTTGCAGCTGTCTGAACGCGACGCAGGCACCCTCTTCTCGCCCTCGGGGCTGTCCGGTACGCGGAGTCGTGCTTGGATGCTTGCTGCTCTCTTGTTTCTCTCCATGGCGGTCATTGGATCCGTCAAACTTGTCGCGGATGATTCATTCAGAATCTTAGAGCGAGGCTTGGACAAACGGCAATTTCAGCTGAGCGGAATGCGGATCAGCCATTCTCATGAGGCATGTGTGCTCGGACATTCATGGCAATGCTGTTCATGTTACTGACCAGGAGCTGACGTCTCCCAGTCGTCCGCATCGTTGCTCGCCGTCGGGGAAGTTGCTCCGTCGAGAAATCCATCGGTGCCGGTCAGTGCCGACGCTGCAATGATGACAACATCCTCTACGAAGTAAGCTATCCCATCGTATGCTTCTGCAATGAAATATGCTGGCGTCAGAAGTTATCGGACTAAACCATAGCACCAGCACGAGCCACATCGAAGCTGTGTCGCCGGACATCTTCCAGGCTTTGACTGATGCCTTGAGAAAGATAATCAGCCCTTCTTCCTCGGGTTTCGGAGTTTCGACACCCATAACGGTAACAAGTTCCGCGCTGCATGCCCTTTTCGACACGACTGGGCTGCTCGTATCCTCGTCGACATTCATGTCTCTATTGTCGATCAACACGGCACCACAATCGACTGACACCTATCCCGTCACTGTGACTCGAGAACAATCGCAACCAGTGCTAGCGCGAACACCATCCTCAACTCCACTGCAGATCTCTGGATTACCCGACTTCTTGTTCGCCATCGAAGCTTTGGCCAATCAAGACAGAAAGCACCTACAAGCTCGATCTATCGCTCCGTCACTTCCACCCAGTGCGCCAGTGGATCAAAGCGAACATATTCTCTCACTGCTGTGCCTTCTGTCAGGTGTTGTTGGAGAAGCTGTTGGGGTCGACATGGCAGCAGCAGCCAGGCTGGTTGACATCGTCCTGACAGCATTGCCAGTTGACTCTGCAGCAGTGAACTCAGCGGTCATGCAAATTGCAGGACAGCTTTCTGCCAAGGCTGTTGATATGATCCCGCTCATCATTCCTGCCATTGCTACTGCTCTGGGTAGAGGCTGGGACCAAAATGCAACGGCTAATCATACCGACGTGCCAGGAACATTGAGAAACATCGTCACGCAAGGCACCCTGGTCATCAACCAAATTACGGCCGTCATGAAGGCCACCTTTGATCCGCAGCTACAAGGAATTCTCAACCAAATTGCGGTTATTGTCTACACCGCGGCAAACAGCATCGACCTGCGTCTTTGTGCGATCAGCCGGAACATTCAAGGAGTTGCAGCAGAAGCGGTCATGCCTTGTTCGTCTGTTGGCGATGGACCTATGTCTGGAAATGTCATCACACTGAATCCTTGCCCAACTGCAACGGCTAATATGTCTCCTGACACGGCATCTGGGAATGTTACTCCTGTTACACCGGCAGACAACTCATTTTCGACGACAAGTCCAGGGCCAGCAGTGGGAAGTGCGCAAGGATCCGGGCAAACTCCGCTACCTCTAGGTTCGCAAAACACGCCGCTTTCCACCTCAGGCCATATGAACGGCGTGACGCAGGGCTCCCCAAGCTCAGGTATGACTCGGCCCCTTCTTGAATGCGCCGCTACTAATGCGAGGAAAGCCATGAGCCGGTCCATCGAAGCTGCCATTACCACGATGCAATCGGCAAACTGCCCCAGTGTGGAACATCCGACTTGTCCCACATGCCCTTCCTGTGACGGCTACAACTATGAACGAATCTCGACTGTGGGTTCAAATAAGGGTGGCCCAGCTCCTTCTCCTCTTGCGAGCTATGGTTCCTGTCCTGGACGAGGATTCGACTGTTCAGACTGTCCCAATAGTCGGTTTTGCTCACCACAGGAGACACCAGCTCAGCCTGCCCCGTGCGGGCTAGGGTGGCCGTGCTTCCATTGCAAGTCTGGGTGGTTCTGCGTCACAGAGGATGTTCCAGCGAGCACACCCCAAACCCCGGCGCCAACAGCGACGGCAACTCCAGCACCAAACAGCGCAATTCCTGGTTCGTTGATTACTCCCCAGCCAAGCCAGCCAAAAGGTGATGGCGGAGATTTTGATTGGGACTATGTGGGTTGTTTTCAAGACGCGATATCCAGAACCTTGGTCGGATCGAAGCCGTTGGACTACCTCCGTGGAAACATGTCTAATGCAACTTGTGTCGAGCACTGTTCCTCAAAAGGTTATTTGTTTGCCGGCACAGAATGCGGGACAGAGTGTTGGTGTGGTTTCTCTATCCGAGACGATGCCGTGCGGTTACCAGAGAGCTTCTGCAACACTCCATGTCAAGGGGCAGAGAGCTTTTGCTGCGGAGGCAGCTGGGCTGTATCCGTGTTTATGAGCTCAAATGACGGCAATCAAGCAGATTCTGGAGCACCGCCCCCGGGGTCGACATCGCGAGCTTCGCCACCACTTGGTCTGGTAACGACCGAGACACCTGCTGCTCAAGTTGGAACCCCTGCGCCGGCAGCAACTCCCTCCGTGTATTTGAGTCCAAACGAAGGCAATCAAGCAGGCTCTGGAACACCGAACCAAGCAGTCTCTGGAACACCGAACCAAGCAGTCTCTGGCACACCGAACCAAGCAGTCTCTGGAACACCGAACCAAGCAGTCTCTGGAATACCGAACCAAGCAGGGCCTGTAACATCTCTACTATGGCCAAATTCGCCACCACCAGGCCAGGTAACGGCAAAGATACCTGCCGCTCAATCAGGAGCCCCTGCGCCGGCGTCAATTACAACCCCGGCCCAGGCTTATTCACCGCCAGGGCCAGCGGCTCAGCTGCTCCGGTTTGTGGAGCTCAACATCTGATATGTAAATGGAAAGAAACGAAAGAATACTTTTCGCAAAACGGTCGGGCAAGGCTCACCCCGGTTCAAAGTTGGGTGTTCGAGCGACGCGTTTATGCGACTCCACACGACATCGAGCCAGGAGGTAGGGGGACAGAATCATCGGAGCTATGACGAAGTGAAGATCTTATGCTGAGATTGGTGAGCAGTCGGCTCTCTTCTGTTTTGGGACCTGTTTTTGGAACCTCTCTGCGATTACATGTGGAGAGGATGTATGCCTTTACTATCTCGGTCGTAGCAATACGGGAATGGATTGACCTCTCACTCTCCAGGCTCCGAAGCCAAGCTCAACAGAAGCTGTGACAGCCAGGTGGTCTACATCGACGCCATTATCTTTCAGAGCGATTCTTGGACAGCATGCGTTTGGCCGCAGAGGCGCTGAACTTGAGTCACGGGTTTGATATCGCCGCCAGGCCTCTGTAATGACTGTCTAGGGGATTCACGGCAAAGCAAGACCAATTACTGCTCGCCTCTGTGTTGAATAGACATCGGGAACGGTCTTCACGGCGTTTAGACTATCGATGGGCTTCTGGGCTCTTACGAATAGAGAGCAAGCGTCCCGGATCGAGGGTCACTGTTGCCACAGGCCACGCTCAGGTGACGAAGAATTTGGCCAAATGAAAAGCCACAGGCAGTAACGGATTCGCGGATGCCGCGGCCTCGCTTTCGAGCTGGCTATGTACTGTGTAGGTTGACTTCGCAGCGAGGGTGCCGATCTTGCCAAAGATGCAAAGCCAACACTAGTACGGAGCACTACCTACGTGTATATTTCATGATTTTGATTTAGGAAAATGCAGCTCGCAGATCTGAAGAAGAGTCAGTTGCCATGTGACGGAACCCAGGACTAACCACGATGGAGGTGACAAAAGATGCATGAGCAAGCGTGTCCGTAGCTCCGCGCGTTGACCTTTTCGCCGAGCGTTGAAATGCCAACAACCCTGTCTGGCGAACGGACGTTGTCAAAGAACGTCCGCGGAAGCGAGAGGTGGGGCGTGGGTGATGCGATACTGCATGAGCTGGCTCGAGGACTACGGCGTCAAAACGGACCGTACGCTGTGTAGCAAGCCGTCCTAGCGCTATTCTCGTATTTATCGTATAGGTAGGTATTCTAGACGCGGCAACTTTATGCCCGTGACCTTTCGGGTGGGCCACCTCAAACCCCTCTGCTTACAGAAATTACAGAGTGTCCGCAGAATCATCACCTTCCCCCACACTCTACGAAGCCAACGTCCCTCGCACAATATCATGACAATGACATCCGCCGAGCCCGCGGCGCAGCCGTTCGATAAACCTGGGGTCGAGCGCATTTCTTTTCGCAAGATTCCGCACACCCTGGAAATCGTGGAGCCAGACCCGACGTGGCCACAGGTTTTTGAACAACAGAAGCGACGCATCACGACGGCTCTGGGATACACCGCCGTTAACGTCGCCCACGTTGGATCCACCAGCGTGCCTGGGCTGCCGGCTAAACCTGTCATTGATATAGATTTGACGGTAGCCGATATCCACGACGAAGCGGCGTACGTGCCGGCGCTGGAGAAGGCCGGGTTCCAGTTTCTGTTCCGCGAGAGGTCGTGGCACGAACACCGCTTCTTCTGCGATTACGAGCCATTTGTCAACCTGCACGTTTGGGGGGCCGCGTCGACTGAGTTGGTTCGCCATCGTGTCTTTAGAGACCGCTTGCTGCGGAGCGCGACCGACCGGGAAGCCTACGCTAAAATCAAGCGCGAGGCATCCCTTGCCACGATGGAAGCTGGCGGTGACGTCCACCAATACAATGATCGCAAGAACGAGGTGATCCAGGAGATATTAAAGAGGGCGTATGTAGACGAGGGTTTGGAAAATGGACAGCTAAAGTAGATAGTTGGGCATAGAGTCAACGGTATTGGTTGCCATGCTTGGGGGAAATGGAAGCTCGGAAATGAGGTTGTCCGGGGACCGGAGCTCGCACGGCCGGCACGTCAACTTTGCTGATGGGTGAGGTGGCGGAAGACGATTGAGCACATGAAGATTCTTCAAGAACAGCTACGCCAGCCAGGCTGTAGTGCGAGTCTGAACAGAATTGCCAGAGCATGCACGACAGAGAGCTTGTCCTGCCACGGTTCATGATGTCAGGCAACATTGACTTTGCGCAGCTGGCGGCAAGCTCCATTTGCACCCGCTAATACGAGGACGAGCATCCACCGTGCAAAGGCGTCTTGGCTCCTTGATGCTGCGCCCATGACAGACGTGGTCCGATTGCGCATGCAGGGACGCATCCATTGGCCCGGATGGAGTCGCTTGTTCTGGAGCTCGCACTGCAGCCTGCAAGTTCATGAAGTACAGGAACGGACGGTGTGGGGGTGCTGGGTGCGATCTGGGACACTGGACAGCACGCATCCGCATCGGGGGGGCAGGTCCAGGTACAAGTCTCGACTTTGGAGGCTTTCAGACGGCTTGAGTGATCTTGTGGGCGAGCGTCCCGAGCCGCTGGTTCCAACCCGCGACGCAAGATGGCCTGCTGTTGCGATGCGGGGATGTCAATTGACTGATCGTAGATGCTGAACGATATGAAAAATCTTGCACTTTATTCGGAATTTGAAACCAATTGTGGCGAGTCTGAGAATAGAGCCGTGGTACAGCGTCGCCGATACCCTGCGGCGGTCGTAGGACGGCGTCAAGAGGAGTCCCCAAGCCCACGCGACTCACTCGTACGATGAAAAGAAGAGCATACCAGGGCGACAAGTCTTCATCCACAAAGCACGACAAATCGGTCGCCTTTGTCCGAACAAGGGCAATTTCGATTGCATGCTGACGTGGGATCAGGACCCTAGGACCTCGGAGAAAACCAGGAGCAACCAACTCACCTGGCCCATCGTTCCGCGGCGCCTTGGACGCCAGGATCCGTCCGATACGGCGAGGAGGGCCTCGAGGCGTTGGCATTCCTCGCGAGCAGCGTCAGTCCGCCCACTCCCACGTGCGGCGGAGCGCCTTCATCCGCCCGTCCGAAGCAGGGGCGGGTGCACACTAATTTGGCAGGTCATCCGGGGAGCGAATCCTCCCGCGTGGCCGCCCTCCATCCCCAGACGCCACATCAGGTCGTCACCACGCGAGACGCGTGAGCACCCCTGGCGCCCTCCTGCAACGGCAGATTTCAGGTTAGATCTTGAGGCTTCCAACCGGCTGTGCCGGCAAAAACAGGACTTGAACCAAAGCGCCGAATTCGACACCGTGATGTAATGGAGGTGGTGGTCAGGCACGAGGGCTCAAGCATCAGATAGAGGCTGAAGCTCTTCATTAGAGGAGAGATTGGATGAAGCGAGGCCCCACGATATGCCGTCCGTGGAGGGCGCATAGCTATTTGATCATTGGTTCGCGATGGGGATACTCGTACTTGCAAGTATACACCCAAGACGAGTGTCTCGCGTTTTGAGAATCTCAATTACCGATGGCATTGTACCGGTACAGGGCACGGCCGATGCCTAGACGGGCAGTATTTCTTGTTTCTAAGCCTCGGGATATCTCACATCCTGGGGTGTTTTGGTCGGGTGTCTCGCCGTCGCGGTCTGTGCCATCTCTGACAGCATGATGATAGCGACGCCACAGACGTCGCGGCGGGCAGACGACAGCCTTGCCACTCCGCATTCTCGCCAACGCCAACTCTGATTTTAAAAGCGCCACGAGATGTCGTTGACGATGCCGAGGCTGGAGTGCGGGGATGGAGCGTCGACGTTTGTCTCCCTCGGCAAAAATGCCACCGAGCCGGGACTCGTGCCTGGGCAGTTTGTCATGCGGATGACATGTTATCATTTCCAAGACCGCAAGCCGCAGCAGTAGCGTTTCGCTCCATGCTTTCTCTCTACGGTGAAGAGGTGAAACCGTCGATGACGAAATGGGAGCCAAGCATCGCACAGCAGCTTGCGGATCCAATAGACGAACCCACTTGCACCACCTTACTCGTACTTCCCGTCGTCCGGGCGCCGAACGATGCCGAGATCTTTCCGCTCCACCCCGCGAAAAGAATCATGAATCAAGAAACCCGTCGGATCTGGGGTCGAGAGGAGACGAGTCTGGGGTAGAACGGTGCGGAGAGCGGCGAACACACTGCATCTTGGCGTCCTCGTTGCATGAGCTACCCCACGATCCTCGTTTCTTCCGCGCCACCGTCTCAATGGGTAATGGCATCGTCGGTCCGCCTCCTGCATGCACTGGAAACGGCTTAGGACGACGATGACCCAAGGCAAGGCGCAACTGTTCTTGGCTTGGCTGGCTGCTCTGGGCGTCCGCGGCGCCGCGCCTCGTTGTAGTCGTGTTCCACTGCCATGTGGCTCTCCACGGCACTTCTGAGTTTATCAGTTGCCACAAACACTCTAATTCTGTCCCCCGCCGCCGGGTGAATGGCGGTTGATGCGCCTCACCGGGGATGCGCCGCAGGCAAAATGCAGGCGACAATGGCGAGCTTGATCTTGGGAGATATCAGGTGATGCAAGTCTGCCTTGGATCGGTTAGCGCGCCCTGCGGTAGGCTTGCGCTCAGGCTCGGCCTCGGCGGTGGGCAAGGTGAGGCAATGACAGCTTGCCACCCAGGTCTGGGGTTTTCGCACAGACGGGCGCGCACGTTCACGTTCATGGCTCTTGGAAGCTTCTGGCGGCGTTCTGGCGCCTGACGGGAATCAATTGGTACTTGTAAGAAGCAGGGAGCAACGGTCGAGATTGGACTCTGAGGCACGTGTAGAGCTGGCATGTATTTGAGTCGATGAAGGTCAATGGAGATGATGATCATCATCATCGCCGGTTATGAGCTGGAAATAGCCGTAGACCGCTTGTTCTGCTGACTGATGGCAGTGGTAGGCAGGCTCGGTACTTAGAAGGTACGAGTGTACGCGGACGTGCTTGGCACGGCATTCTGGACCGCGTGGGGGGCAAAAGGTGAGCACGTACGAGTAGGAGAACGAGCTCCAACCGGAAAACGCCATATTACTGTATGTGGCCGACCGTGCTCCAAGTTCCAGGGCCGTAACCATGACTCGCTCCCTGCAGACTTCCAGCTCGACGTGATTTGGCGTTCGCTGAACCACAAACGGGTGGCCTCTGCTGGGGGTCCCGTCAGGGGTGCTCGAGCTCCACCGTCGACAACGGGACGTGGGCGAGGCTGGCGATCCAACCCAGATCCCCTGGCACACCCATCCCACGCGCTGCAGTTGTCATCAATTGCTCATCACCGAACAGCGATCAGCGCGCGCCCACGCCCGCGGGAGAGACATGGCGATGGAGCGCCGCATGCGCACATGCGCGCCACGGAGACCTGCATTGGTACATATGGCTGGATCGCTGCGCGTTCGTGCACGCCGATGCGGTTCACGTGGCTCTGACGGTCCGCAACTCCGTCCTTGCATGTACGTAAGGCGAATGCAGCCTTGTCCGCGACGAGCGCAAGGGTCGTCGATCGCGCTGGCGTGCGCTGGCGTCCTGTCCGCCGCGATGCTCTCACTTTGCGCCACGCTGCACAATGTCATTGTTCATTGTCGTGCTGCGGGCATGCGTCCGCATGTCACTGTGCAGCCGATGTGACAAATTCTTCTGCTCATCTGACGACAGCATTGATCGATCGCTACGTCCGACCGCCGCTATTTGCTCGGTAGTTGTTGAGGCCGCCATACGGGTGCGGATGAATGTCTCTGGCATCGTCGGTCGCAGCGAAATTATCGTGCCCTGTATTACGTTCCGCAACGGTCTTCAGCCAGCGCAAGTGCCGTTTCCGAGAGAGTGCTCGTAGCCCTGCTTGCTGGGGTCCCCGTGCTTGCACTCGTGCTTCGGGCGAAGCGGCCGTTGTGAGCCAAAAATCGGTGTCAATCAATTGCCTGGGTCCTTGGTTTGCCGTGTACCGCCTGCATGCTGGGTTGGCTCTAACACGCAGATCACTCTACCGGCCGGCTCGATGCGCTGCCGTCGCAGCTTGTACCCGTAATGGTGGCAACGCAAGCAGAGGTGCTCCCAACGCCCCCGTCTTCAACCTCCTCCCTAGCTCCCATCAAACAAGGACGCGACAACGCATCGACAGCACCGACAGGGCCTGCAAACGCTCCGGTGGCATCAATCACCAAGCTCCCCAACCAGCCCCTCTGCGTTCGAGAATCCCCCATATTTTCCCAGGGGACCTTTGCTTCACTTCCCCTGCGCTCAAAACCCGTCCTCGCAATATCCAGGGCCACCCTTGGACGATGGCCATGAGTGTCCGGCGACGCTAGGGCGTGACGGCCCGGCTGCTGCACGAGGTGGAGCGACGCTGCAGATTCTTCGTGGACGGCTGCGCAGCGGGCGAAACGAGTTCTCATCGAACGCGGCATATAGCGCCGTGCCGGGGAGCCGGGGGTCCATCCAGCCTCGCCTCAACTCGAACTTCTCCTTTCATGTTACATGGCTGCTGCTCGTATGCCCCCAGACGGCGCCCTGGCCTCCGTTCCCCGACCCCATCAGCAATACCACAGCCGCCCACATCGGGACCACATCGCGGACGCATCGTGGGTCTCCTGTTTCCTTTGTCCTCGTAGTTCCCTCCGCCCCCAACGGGGCCCTGGGGCTCCTCTCTGCGGGCCGCACGCGGCCCCCTGCGAAAGAGTTGAGAACGAGACTACGAGTAGAAGCTTGTTGGGAGGTCAGCAGCGAGTCAAGAGTGCCGCTGATTTTCGCAGATGTCTCTCGCCCGGAAAATACGTGTAGATGCGTGGTACAGTCAACGTCGTTGAGACGGCCAGATGGCAGACACTAGTCTAAGACCGCTTATCTCGCTCATCGCTCCCACTCGTATGCTTGGATGAGCAACGATTGCCCGGCCGCCCGGCTGGCCTCGACTCCGACATCCCTTGGTCCAGCATTCTCCGTGGACGCAGACGACTTGGACGCTCACTCGCCGGCTGCGGTTGGCCAAGCTCCCACCACGGCCGCATGCCGGGGACGCATCCGCCCATGCGCATCCACCTCGTCGTCCCCTTGCCCCGACTCCGCCCTGGCACCTGGCTGCGGATCGGGTGTGGGCGTACCAGTACGTATCGTCTCGGACTAAAAGTCGCCCTGTGGATCGCGCGTCTGTTGACCCTTGAGCCTAATTCCAGCCATGCGGCGGCGCCAACCGCACCAAGGCACCACTCAGTCGTCGGTCGACTGATGCCAGATGGGCGCTCATCCTCCTCTAGCCCGCGCGCGGCGGCCTCTAGGAACTCGCCTTTCCGTTGCTCCGCCGGCCCTGCGACCGCTGCTGCTTCGTGCAATGCATGGCCCCATTCCATGACATCGTCTAAGTCGCGGCCCCATGCCAACTAACCCACCTTGCCGCACCGTGCTTGCATAGAACCCCATACGTCTCAGTCCAATGGCCTCAACTCTGCCGACCATGTTTATAAGGCCGCTTCCCTCCCCGAACCATGCACATGTCCCGATCGTGCCTTTGTTCAGCTTTGGTTCAGTACTAGCTATTCCTTGATACCCGTGGGCCGTGGTTCTGCATAGACCCTTCCACCTTGAAGCGAGTTTCTTCGACACCACACCACCCGGAAAGCAGACACACCATGTCTTCTGAGCAGGCCAGTGTCACTCCCGTGGAGAAGGGGCCAAACGGCGGGAGCCTCCATACGCACCACCATGACTACTCCCAGATGACCAATGGCCATGCCCACGCCGACGCCGGCACCCTCCACCCGGGCATGTGGAAGCCGTACGAGCACCGCAAGTTCGCCAACCCGGCACCTCTCGGCCTCTGCGCTTTCGCGCTCACTACCTTTGTCCTGTCCGCCGTCAACATGCACGCCCGAGGCGTCTCGGCGCCCAACGTTGTGGTGCCTCTGGCTCTTGGCTATGGTGGTCTCGTCCAGCTCTGTGCTGGCATGTGGTGAGTTTTGCTCGGGCAGCGCTGTGGGTTCCGGTCGTCGTCTGTTCAAGACGGGCCTGTCCGACTCTTCAGTCGCCAAGTGCCAGTTGCTCGTGACATGGACGCTGATCAAGACGCTCGCGTAGGGAGTTTGCCTCCGGCAATACCTTTGGCGCCACTGCTTTCTCGTCGTACGGTGGCTTCTGGATCGCATACGGCATTCTGCTGACTCCCGGCTGGAACATCGTCGCGCCCGACGGTCCGTACGAGGGCAACGTCGCTAGCCCTCTCGGCTTCTTCCTGACGGGCTGGGCCATCTTCACAACGGTCCTCCTTATCTGCACCCTCCGGTCGACCGTCTCGCTTTTCGCCCTCTTCTTTACCCTCGACATCGCCTTTATCTTCCTTGCGGCAGAGCAATACTCCATCGACGTGGGCAGCATGGAAACAGCGCTCACACTGCAGAAAACGGGCGGTCTCTTTGGCTTCCTGGCCGCGTTCCTCGCGTGGTACAACGCCTTGGCCGGCATCCAGGATAGCAGGTTAGTGGCTCTGCCCTTGTTTCTCTGCTCCAGCTCGAAATGCTGCCAGCGAGAAAACTTTGTGCTGACCGTGAAGCAGCAACTCTTTCTTCCAGGTTCCCGTCTTCCACTTTCCCTGGTCCGACGCGGGCAAAGAGCAGCGCCGGGTCAAGAGCGAGCGCGCCATGGCATAAATGCGAATGGTCCCCGAATGAAATGAAGCTGTGTCGGCGGTATTTTGGGTCACGTTGGTCATGAGATGAAGTATGCTTTTTTATGCCTGGATGTTCGGAAGGGGGCCTGTCTCAACGGCGGGCCATCGCCGTGACAGTGTTGTGTCCGCACACGTCTGGTGCGCTTTGGTATCCAAGACATGTCTCGACACCCGGCGAAAGTGCTGTGGAAAGATGCAATTGAGCTGCCGCGACTAATAATACGATTTCCAAGAGCGACCGACATGCGAGATGCTGTGATGTTTCCATACCAACTGGACGGCGTGGACCAGAAGCAATGGAAGGAAGTGTCGTTGATTTGATCGTGCATTTGCCTAGCTCACCCCGCTGCATGACAAGACGAGGCATAAAAGTCGATAATTGCAATTCCCGGCCTGGATCCCGCTACCCGATAAGGTACGTTACCGTATGATGCGCGTCTTCACAGCCGACACCAACACGTGAGCTGATGTAACGGCTCCGAACCGAGTGTCTCGGACGCCGTGCTCCGTTGCATGGAAGGAGCTGCTCCCGACGTGCCTGCGTCATTCCGAAGGCGCCCGCTCCGGCATCAACTCCACAGCAGCGTCTTGAAGCCCGTCGAGACTTTTCACCACTCTCCCCGTCGCTTCCATGTCTGCTTCACCTTTCCCAGTCGCCACAAGCAGCCTGATCCAACGAACCTCCCTTCAGGTCCGACTGTTCCTCAAACATTTCACTTCGGCCAGAGCCTCCTTTTGCTTGAAGTCACCGGCTCGATGGCCATCAATCAACGCAGCCTTTGTCCGCCTCCTCGTTGGACGTGGTTCACCACACGCTGAGATTGGGCGGCTTATGTACGGATACGGAGTACGAGTATGGCAATGAATGCCGCTGCAAAGCCGCGTCATGGCCCACTCCTCTTCAAAGGGCGCGCCCGGCTGTAACCCAACTTGAATCCCCCGCATTGAATGTTGCCGCTTCAGGATGCCGGCGGGCGTTATCGGCCGCCCGCTATTCCCGACAACGTTCCCCGCCCATGAGAGGCCCGTTGAACAAGGAAAAGTGGCGCTCGATGGTTGCTAAAGCCGCCGCCGGCTCTAACAGAACCGTCTCGTAGGCGACTTTCCCGCCGAAGAGTCATGGCAAGCACGAGTTTTTCTTAAGAGTCGGAGGGCGCCGCCAAGGCTGCCTCCTCTCCTCTCGCCACCAAGCAAAGCCCACGCTTCCTTTGTCCGTTTCGTCTATCCCGGAACACACGCGGCGAACTGCGTCACGGGATAGGCACAATGGAACTGGCTGGGTGCCAGCAGGCATCCGCAAGCGAAGGTCGCATTGCAGCGAGGTCTCAGGCCGAAACTGCCGCCGCGGCCAACGATGACCCGTCGCCCGGCGTCGGCGTCGTGAACGATGGAGGGGACATCGACCGCCTATCCTCCGAGGCCCAGGACGACGGGCTGGAGCATAACGGTCCCCCTCCGCCTCCAAATGGGGGATATGGTTGGGTATGCTGCGGGTCGGTCGCCACCATCAACGCTCACACTTGGGGCTTGAATTCGAGTTATGGTGTCTTCTTAGCCCACTACCTCGCAAACAACACTTACCCGGGTGCTACGGCTCTCGATTACGCATTTGTCGGGTCCCTTAGCATCAGCTGCGCCCTCCTCATCTCGCCCATTGCCACCATATGCACGCGCGAGTTTGGCACCAAACCGACCATGCTAGCGGGCGTCGTCATGGAGGCGACGAGTTTGATATGCGCCAGCTTTGCCAACGAAATCTGGCAGCTGTTTCTCACACAGGGCGTGCTCTTCGGGGTGGGCATGGGATTCCTATTCACCCCCTCTGTGGGCATTGTGCCCCAGTGGTTCAGCACCCGCCGGTCCCTTGCGAATGGCATCTCTGCCTCTGGCTCCGGGCTCGGTGGCCTGCTGTATTCATTTGCTGCGGGTGCCATGATCCGAAACCTTGGCATCGAATGGGCGTTTAGGATCCTAGGCATTATTGCCTTTGTCGTCAACACCACGTGCACACTTTTGATCAAGGACCGCAACAAGGTTATCGGCTCGAGCCAGCTCGCGTTCGACACGACTCTATTCAAACGCCCCGAGTTCCTGCTGCTTCTCGCCTTTGGCTGGTTCAGCATGCTGGGCTACGTCGTGCTCATCTTCAGTTTGGCCAATTACGCCAACGAAATTGGGCTGGGCGCATCCGAGGCGGCGCTCATCAGCGCCTTCTTCAATCTAGGCCAGGCTGTCGGCCGACCTTTTGTTGGCTACTTTAGCGATCGTACTGGACGCCTGAACATGTCGGCGCTGATGACGTTCCTCGCGGGACTCTTCTCTCTGGTCATCTGGGTCAACGCCAAGGTCTACGGTGTGCTCATTTTCTTCGCCATAGTCTGCGGCGCCGTCGGCGGCACGTTTTGGACCACGATTGGGCCCGTCACTGCGGAGGTGGTTGGATTGAAGCACGTCCCGTCGGCTCTCAGCCTCATCTGGCTGACCATTATGCTGCCGTGTCTCTTCAGCGAACCCATCGCCTTGCAGATCGTCTCCGGGACCGGAAGCTATCTCGGCACGCAGCTTTTCACCGGTTTCATGTTCATCGCTGCCGCCATATGTCTCACGGTTCTGCGGGGGTGGAAGATTGGCCAGATACGCGAGGTGGCCCGGCTAACCAACGAAACACCTGAGCACATCGACCCGGTCAAAGCTGAGAACAATGAGGAGTTTAACATCAGGAGCCGCAAAGTAGGGCGAAAAAGGATGATCGCCGACTGCTGGAAGTTGAAACATGTGTAATAGTCATGGTGTCAAAGTTGTAGCGTTACACCACATTCGAGGTTGCATCAGCGAGGCGCTATTAGCGAGGCGTGCCAATTACAAGGGTCAGCCAGCAGCACAGCAAACCGTTTTATGCTGGAAAGAGATGGCACAATTATCCTAGATTAGAATAAGAAATAGCGGCATGGCTCATTGACGGTTTCCTGCTCATATTAGTGATGCTCTACCGCAACGAGACTCTTTAGCAGCTGAGTAAAGTAAGTTGCGACCGGCATACACTGATATCAGGGTCTACTAAGGTATCCATGCCCATGTACAGGGCCAACCGAAACGAGCGTCCGTCCATTTTTTTGTTGTTTTTACACAAGAATAATAGATTTAAGGACGTGTGATGGCACCAAGAGTATACTATCACCGAACCTAACCACCTTAAAGCCCGAGCCCCGCTGTGTGGCATTGGTGACGGGAGTTTCCCGATTCAACTCTAGCTTCCGATTACGTCTGTACTCGTTTGGAATCATTCACGGATCAACCGCACAATCACTCGCATGTTCGGGCCAATTTTAATGACATTACCAATCAACCCTGTCGGAGTATTGCTTATAACAGACATCGCGGATGTCAAGTCAAGGGCGTGATACTGCATTCCCTCCATAAAAAGCCAGACATATCTCGTGCCCAAAAAGAAGACCGTCGATTGTGAGGAAGACCATCCACCTCAATTTTCAGTACACAATGGCCCCTACCATAATACCGAAGGCGCTACAGCCGGGCGACACGATTGCATTCATATCACCATCTCTGCGCCTCAACAATGAGCTCCCAGACGTCATGACGCGCGCAACCTCCGTGCTCAAAGCACGAGGCTATAACGTCCGCACTTTCTTCGGTGAAGACACGGGCATCCAGTCCTCCATCTCAAACAGGCTCTCCGAAATCCGCGCCGCGTTTTCGGACAAGACCATCTCGGCCATTATCTGCACGATTGGGGGGACCACCTTCACCGAACTACTGCCAGCTCTCATTGCCGACACCGAACTGCACGATACCATCCGTGAGAGCCCCAAGATTGTGGTGGGCTACTCCGACATCTCTGGCCTGCACTGGTTTCTGCACGCATTGACGGGGCTGCGCACGTTCTACGGACCTGGCGCAATCCCGGAGCTCGGCGAAGCGAGCACCATCGACGACAAGGCGTCGCCGCTAGCATTCTGCGAGAGCAATCTATTCCGCGCAATTGCGTCGCGAGAACCGCTCGGCGAGATCCCTCGGTCGGTGACGTACGCACCCAAGGGGCCCCATTTCTTCCAGGAACCTGCTTCTACGAAGCCAGCGCCGGTCGCTCCAACACCGCCGTGGACGTGGCTGCGGCATGGAAAGGGCCAGGGCAGGCTCTTTGGTGGCTGCTTAACCGTCATTGCGCGCCTACAAGGCGTGCGCGCCATCGTCCCGGACTGGCGTGGCAGGATTGTCTTCGTTGAGACTGCGATGTCGGACGACGAGGCTGCGGGAAACCCTCCAAATCGAGTGCAAGCGGGTTTGGCCGACCTGATTGCTGGCGGAGTGTTTGACGACGCGGCGGGCCTGGTGGTTGGAAGGCCGTTTGGCTACGACTCCGAGGAACAGAGGCAGCAATATGTCGACATCATCACGGGCCTGTTTTGCGAGGGACGTCTGGCGGAGAAGAAGTTTCCCATCTTGTTTGGCGTGGACTTTGGGCATACCACGCCGATGGTGACATTGCCGTACGACGCATTGGCGGAGCTGGACTCGGAGAGGGACTCGTTCGCGGTGATTGAGCCTGGAGTTGTGTAGGCGACGTCGTCCAAACGCATTTGCATCTCTACATGGCATAATCCGGCAGGGAAGAGGGCAAAAGCAACGAAAGCCAGCGTATGCCTGGGCACAGTAAATGCTACCAGCCGGCAACAAGACGGGCCGCCTTGCGAGACTCTCCGCGAGATGACGCAATGGAGGCTCTGGGCTAGTCTAAAGCAGGCTGTTGGGTCGGCAAACGAGTTTTGCATTCCAAGTTATGTACTGCGTGTAGTACAACCGGCACCCACGTCCAGAGGATACCCTTAAATTAATCCTTACATGAAAGTTAGGCTATCGTATTAGGGCACCACTTATTGATACCCAAATATGTTTGTCCTCGTCTCCAAAATTAGATCACTGTGGCCGCATGCTGGGCGGTGGGCGGTCTACATAAGTTATACGGTACACGTTGCGCTCTAAGGCTTGTCCCCGTGCGGATAGTACTATACGTTAGCTACATCAGGTATATACTTCCCGAGTCTTGGCGATATTGCAAAAGTCTACTATGTCTTGGGACCGTGTTTTCTTGAGTACCTTTCCTTAGTAGCCTGCATTATAAATAGCTAGAGATTTGCTTCTTTATTGTTATGCGAATATAAGCTTCTCTCTTATATGCAATTTTTAAAAGCTATTGTACTTGCGATGATATATGTGTCGTATGCGACCTACTTTGTGGCGGGCCTTGCGTTTGCCCTGGCTCAGGAAGGAATGGTCTGTTATCCAGAGACCGAAGGCCGCCAGTTGAGTGACCTAAACGTCGATTTAACAAATCCTCAAATACTGGGCCAGAGGGCGAGCAGCCGACTCCAGCAGAACACCATGAGCTATAGTGAGCCCGTGCTGTCCCAAACCTACGAAAGCTCGACACCATACGGTGAAGTCATTCCCGTAGTCCGAGATGGGGAGACTTGCCCCGATAATTCCGAAGCGTCCGGGCAGTATTCCGGCGTATGCGAATACGGCAACGTCCAGGCACCTATCCCCGAGATTAATAGGAAAACCGGAGGTAAATGCTGCTTCAAAAATAGCCAGAACCTATTTCTGTTTTCTGTGGAGGGGAGTGGACGGAAGGATACCCAGTACGTTCTTGACGGACGGTATTGCTGCCCTAGAGGCACCGAAGGTACCGCCTTTGTGGAGGGGTATTGTGTATATGGTAATCAAAGAGTGGAAGTTAAACAAGGCGCAAGGAAGTGGCTCACGAAATGTTGCTGGGATCGCACAAACGACAGGTTCCAGGTGCACCTGAAAGACGCAAAGCCTGTTTTTCGCATCGAAGTTAATAAGGACGTAAGACAGAGAGTCTTTGATATCAGTGGACTCGGCAAGCAGGACGTCGGCGTAGACATTTATTCTGCTGCCGTTTTCGGAGCCTACCTCGAACTCGAAACCAAGATATGGGCGGAGGGCTGGATCGATTGGAGAACCAAGAACACCTTTCAAATATATTTCGACCGAAATTGGAACCAGGCCTGTAATTGGCAACCAGGGATATGGGGTCTAGGGCATCTAAATATTGATGCGCTCACTAAGGTAAACGACGATGGTTCCGTCGATCTCAAACTTCATATTACCGGGACTGGGGTTGTCGGAAGGGTCGACGAAACGGTAGGGCCGTATCATATTGATGACAAACAGATAACGGAGAGGCTAAGCCTCTTCCCTCCTTGTTAATGAGCGTCATTTCAAAAGAGAACGACATAAAGTCATTAAAACTTTGGAGATGTTGATGTCGCGATGCGAGTATCACTCGTATAAGCGTGGTTGGAAAAGTATTGTGGGCACGCCGGTCATTAGTAATTAATATTATTTGTGCACTCTCTTGATAGTATTTTCTTTTCATTCCTTAGATTTAGTTTAATATAGTAAAACTCTCTCTACAACTCGTACCTTATATTTTATTAATACTATAATTATGATACAGCGATCACAACGGTTGGTAGATGGCCAGGGAGAAATGAAGGTGCCACTGCATTAATGTTAAGGCTAAAGCTAGTCTTGGACCTTTTTACAAAGAGTTCGATATTATCGACAGTTAATCGCGCGTGATTACCTCGGTAGTCTAGGGGCCTACTCTATATCTCCTCTCAAGAGGGCATACTGGCTATTCGGAATGTATATAGGTTCATATTCCGAAGGTCTGCTTCTCTCGCAAAGATCGGGGGGAGGGCATTTGCTTTCGAATGCAATGCTCCAAACAAAATCAGACCTCCCGTTAGTGGTGGTTGCTCACGCGGTGGGAACTGCTTTTGTCGCCGTAGTTCTGAGAACTGTTTTTCAGGCCATCTTCTGTCCAGCTGCCACGAGACTTAGAGGCCACCAGCGCATCATTCGTCTGGCTCATTGAGGTAGTCTGACGAGTATCTACCTAGGCAGTCTTTGGAAATCACGTTCAGTACGCTAGCCACCGAACTTTAATCTTTGTTTGCGAGTCTTTCTAGACGTGCTGCAACACTCTTTAAAATATATTGACAGCTGAGCATGTTTGACAACGTTAGGCTGAACAATCGTAAAGGGAATGAATCTCAAGAGTTGCCAGGAAATTCCATGGCCCAGGGCGGTCCCAAGCGCTGGACCAGCTCTGGCTCCCAAACATGCAGGAAAGCATAGCCCATCCTGGAGACCCTACATATGTTGTCCCCCATGACCTTGCCCATCACCACGAGGCTCATGAAAGCCACGCCAATCGACCAGACCATCATCTGTTCGGCGTTGAAAAGTGTCGTGTTGGGAAATCCATCCGCGGTCGCCCAAATCCCATCCGGGGACGGACGGCGAAACTCCCTTTGTGAGAAAGCATGACAGGGGCCCCATTCCAGCCCACGACGACAGGCAGCGCATTCATTGCCTGTAGAGTAGAACTTGTAGGCCGCCGCGTAGTAGGCGCCCAGCTGGCTCTTCTCATATGAGAACCGATATGGGGATCCGAGCTCGGCTCGCTCTTGGAAGCCCTGCCACGCGAGGGGAAGCCCGAAATTGGCCTCAAAGAGGCGCCACCGCGTCGTGACCATGCGATGCCAAGTCTCAATGGGGAATTCGCCTGGAGTTATAAACAGCAGAGGCTGCCACTCATTCTCTAGCCATTCCGCTGCTATGTTCAGCTCAGGACCCGAGTAGATCTTTGCCGCAAACCCGCACTCGAGGACGGGGCAGTATCTGTCGTCTTTGGCTAGCTGGTCAGATAACTCTGGATCGTCGAACGGCGCCAGCGTTGCAGGGTCTGGACGCCTCGGACGGCCATCGAGAGGCAGGCTTCTAAAGAAGTCTTCTGCGTGACGAACGTCAATGAAAGAGCGCGCAGCTTCCATCTCGAGGCTTTGTCTCCTCAAAGTCAGCGTCCTACGGGTGATGAGTTCACGATAAGAGGATTTCAATGGAGGGAATATATGATATCGACGTCCAGAATAGTTGGGCCCATTGGAAACAGCAGCGCAAGGCGAGGGCAGAAGAATATACGGACGGCTTTTCTTGCCGCGAGCGCGCCGTTTTATGCTGCGACCAGCGTGACGCACAAAAGCCGCTAGAGAAGAGTGCCGTGAGAGTGGTACGCCTGTGCGGCACCAGGACAAAGCATGTGAGCCGCTTACCAAGTGAAATACAGCTGATGATATACCCACGGTAGTACTGAGTGCACGCTACACCCGTGCGGCGGAAATTCACAATCAAGCCGAAAGTTTACCAGGGATCTCGTTTGCACCTTGTGGCCGGCATATCGAGCAAGCGGAGTAGGACGGCCGTGAATCAAGGCAGAACGGGGGTGCAAGAGCAATGCAAACAACGGCGACGGCAGACTACCTAGTTAAGATCCTTCCCTACAATCTTGACCTCTGAAGCGACCGTCCGAGAAGGGCCTTGAACTCACTCCTCGGTGATTCCGGGTCTGTGCTGGAGGTGAACTTTGTGCATATTTTGTCTACGCGCTGGTAATCTCACAATGACTAGCGTAAAATTCGAAGAAAGTCTAACGGGAAAAGAGCATCAAGGGAAAGTTCATTCTGGAATGCAGCACTCTTGGCGAGGTTCGTTGAAGCGTTGACGTTGGGACGTTCGTCCGAACCCCCCCTGTAAGCCAGCACGTGAGTTGGCGTTAAGGGAGTTGCGACGCGTCTCCCGCGCCCCGCTAAAAGTTAACGACGTTCACCTCCCAACGTCATACCAACACCCGACCAACATCCGACCGCGGGCTGTGTCTGCGACGGGGCCAGGCAGGATCTCTGTCCATGAGATGTGCCCTTTGATGACACTGGGCCCCGAGAATGTGGCTGCTGGAAAATGAGGAAGCTTTCGAGGGCAAGTCTTCACCGCGGTTTGGGTGGATCTGCTCACTGACACCCTCGCAGGACGCCAGCTCTGGCTGAGGCCTGGCAAGACGTATCTCTTTGGGAGGACGGCGGCAGAGCGTAAGTCTTCCTGATCTCTCGAGTAACTCAGCCGCTCTAAAGTTTTATTGCTTGCTTTACAGCTGGCCAGCTCGCCATTTCTCACAATACCATCTCGCGGAAGCACCTGACCATCACGGTGGACCCTGTCGAAGAGGGCCATGCGTACCACCTAACCAGCCGCTCGACGCTTACGATCGAGGACTTGGCGACGAAAATAGGCACAGTCGTCAATGGCCAAAGGATTAAGGGTCAGAAATACGTCGTCGATGGCAAAGAGGCAGATATGACAATGGGCAAATGTCCCAGCAAGTTCCGGTAAGCCCGCTCCCAGCAGCGTCAATGCAACTTCTTGACACGGTTAAACTAATTAAGATCTAGCATAACCTGGTTTCCCGTCGTCTTCACCTTTTCTTTCACGAAAAAGGAGCTTCAGACGCAGCCGCTCGTAACGCTGCAAGACCAGTTCGAGAACCTCGACATCAAGCTCCTTAACGACTACAATGTGGACTTCACCACTCATGTGGTCTCCAAGAAGCGAAACACAGCCAAGGGGCTCCAGGCTCTGATAAACGGGAAACATGTCGTTGCAGAGTCGTTCATCGACGCCGTACTGCAGGCTGCTGAGCCGCAATCTGACGGCGACGCTACAGACGCTTGCTTCCTGGAACAGGATTTTGCAAGGTACTGGCCCAATGCCATGCAACATCTGCCTCCCCGGGGCGGCGAGCCGGTCCAGCATCCGGATTCTATCTACACCCCTGACGTGGAGCGTAAGGATGTATTCGACGGATACACGTTCATCTTTTACGACGACACGCAGTACAAAAACCTGCTCGCGCCGATAACCAACGGCTACGGAAAGGCCATGCTCCACACCATCACCCCCGGTGAAGAGCAAGTCGATGACTTTGTGCGATATGTAAAGGAGGTGGCGGGAGAGAAGGGGCTCGGCTCCTTTGACGATGGAAGTGAGGGCAAGGGTGTGGTGTTGGTGCGATACTTGCCGGCCAAAGGCGACCTGGTCAGCTGGTACACGGAGTTCATCACGGCTGTGTCGCTGCGACTCGATCACCGGCCCATCGAGCAAAACGAGTTTCTCGAGGCTATCCTCGTCAAGGACGCCAGCATGCTCCGCCGCCCATTAGAAGTGGAGTCATCCGCGCCAATCCAGGACCACAGACCTACCAGACAACTTACTGCTGGTCCTAGCACCCAAATCAGTTCTAACGACAACAACGTGGAACGGGAAGATACACAGCCTGCCAACGAGGAAGAAGAACAGCCGTCGGCGCCAAGACGAGCTGGAACGAGGAGACCTGTAAAGAGGAGGTTTGTTGGTTTTGACGAGGATGTCGACATGGACGTGGATGACTCGCCGCCCGCAAAGCCCGGCGAGTCGCACAACACAGCAGAGGAAGGCGGCCTTTTCGTCTCGCAAGAGCCAGACGCTTCTCAATATTTGCCGGTGGAAAGCGAATCACCACGGAAGCGACGGGCATCTCCGCTCCCTGAAGACGATCTCATGGACGGCATGGCCCCCGCAGCAGCAAGATTCAAACGACAGCGGCTGGGAAGAGGCGAAGCTTTTGCCTCTCCGTCTCCCGAGCCCACACCCGCATCCACAAAACCGCCAACCAAAAAGAAAGCCAAGGAACTCGACGTCCTCGCCATGGCAGCCCGCCACCGTGAGGAGGAAGAAGCCCGCGCGCGCGCTGAAAAGGAGGACCTCGCCAACCTCCCCGACGATGTCGACCTCGCTGAGATCCGCCGCCTCAATATCGTCGAGGAGATGCCCGTGCGCGGGCCCGGCGGCGCGGCAGCGCGCACGCGCGAGCAGGACATTGCAGACGGCCGCTGGGACCCTCGCTGGAACGGTGTCAAGAACTTCAAGAAGTTCCGCCGCAGGGGCGAGGTCCAAGGCCGCCAGCCCGCCCGCATCATCGTGTCCCTCACGCAGGTCAAGAACAAGGAATTCGGCGTGGGCGACAACTACTGGCTCGAGGACGAGGGCAGCCAGCGGAGCAAGCAGCCGTCCGCCGCGAGCCACTCCTCGCTGCAGCAGGCGGCTAACCCGACGCCCGAGGCGTCGTCCTCGCGGACGCGGAACACGGGCTTCGTGGTTGAGGACAGCAGCGATGGAGAGGACGAGGGTAACAGCACCCTGCCGCCGGCGGAATCACTGCCCGCGGGGACCAACGGCACGAGAATCAGCGCTACGCAGTCGCAGCGGAACACGCGCAGCCAGGGATCCGGTCGCGCGACGCAGAGCCAGGGGAAGCGTCCGGCGCGGGAGCCGGCCGCCTCGGACCAGCGGGCGAAGCGGCCCCGGCCTGCCCCGCCGAGGACCGAGATCCCGGCCAGCGACGACAGCGACGACGAGCTCAAGTTTAGATTTGGACGGCGCAGGTGAATAAAGGCTGCGCTCTCGCTCATGTGAACTTCTTTCGTGCAATTGAGGTCTCACGTCTACCTGGCCTCGTCTCTCCCTACCTAGTACAGGTGTCCGCCCACTCCTTGTAGGCCCCTCGGAATATTCCCATCTCCTCCGCTTCCCACCTCGTAAACGCTCCATCGCTGTACTTTCCACTGTGGGGGTATCTGGTATCTCATTTTCTGAACAAAGGAAAAGCACGCCCAGCCAGCCAAAAAAAAGAAAAATGAAGAGAGAGTCGTTGGATAGCGCAGAATAGCACAAAAAAGGTGGCAATGTATCCGCTATGCCAAAACTACAAGTCCGCAGCCCGTGTTTGGTGCTGCGGGTCTGAAGAAAAAGGTGTTGGAAGAAGAACGGTTTGGTCAAGAGGGCAGTGGGGTTTTCGGGCCGCCGGGTGAGGAGGTGCTGATGCGTGGCGATGGTGAAGCCATGGGGGTCTATCCAGTTCGTTGGTCTTCGTATCTAGTCCTGAGTGCGTCCGTGTGCGCTGGTGGTCGAGTTGTTTGTTTGTAATACAGGTAGGGAACGGATGAGAAGGGAAATGGAGCGTTTGGGTGCTCGACAAAGGACGGTGTGTGTTTGGTGCGTTGCTGCCGCAGGCATCATGAAGCAGAGCCGGTCATGGCGGGGCGTCGGCGCGCAATTCGATGCCACTGTCTCGATCCTGCGGTCCCTTCGCCCACGGCGGCTCCAGCCGCGGCTCGTCGTCCCGCACCGCGGCGTCTTCCACGAACGATGCGTCGTCCTCGTCGTCCTCGTCCGGGGGCGCCAGCACGCGACCCCCAATCACCACGTCTGACACACGGACGCGGTACTCGAGCGCCTTGTGGCCCTCCTTGATGAGCACCTGGGTCCAGTCGAGGCACCGCTTGAGGCTCTGGTTCATCTTCTGGCTGTCGACGAGCAGCTCGCGGTGCTTGGTCAAGTCGAGCTGGAGGCGCCGCTCGTCCCGCTTCCGGCGCGCTGCCAGCTTCTCGCTTGGCGACAGCGGGGTTGCGCCAGCAGCCGTGGAGTCACTGCTGGACAGGTCCGAGTCGTCAATAGAGTCCATGTCTTCCTCCTCCTCGTCGGTCGCCTCCTCCTCTGTCAGGTCACAGAAGTCCACAGGGGGGTCGGTGAGTGCTGCGGACGGCACTCGACTAGAAGCCCCGGAAGCAACAGATATGCGTCCTGACCTGGAAAGGCGGCGGAATCTACGTAGCTCGGCTGTTTGCTTGCGTAGTTGTCTCTCCAGGGTCCTGTTGATCGCCTCGAGCGATGCGTTGGTGATCTCGAGGTCTTGGACCTTGCGCTCTCGACGCGCGTTGGCGACGAGCTCGCTCACAGGGTCCGCAGCATGGGAAGATTTGGTGGGGCTCTTCAATTCCGAGTCTTCATTTTCATCCTTGTCCTCGTCGTCTTCCTTCAGCTCCTCAGCGGCCTGAAGAATCGACGCCATGGTCATTGCTCGCTGCGTCGCCCCTGGACTGAGGGGCGGGGACGTCGAGTCGCACGGAGGGGGTGACATGGAGGCTCTGGGAGCCATCAGAGCCTCCGTGCTCGGCACACTGCTCGTCCTCGCATGGCCCCTATTCATGACCTTTGGCGCCGCGTCGATGCTAACTCTCCTCTTTCCGGCTGACGGGGCCGGCGCAAGTACAGGGGGTGACGTTATGGAGGACAATTGGCTCGGGGATGTGGACGTCGGGGGATTCGTCTTCAATGTCTGTAGAGCCGGTGTAGATGCCGCTTTCACTGGCGACACTGGCCGCTGGATAGCGGAAGCGGCAAGGCCCGTAGTAGAGCCGCTGGTAGGACGAGCTGGAGCCATTCTCGAGCTCAGCGACGCTGACGAGGGTGGTCCAGACGCCGGGAGGGTTGGTCTCGACGGCACCGTGTCCGGGGTACCATTGGCGTGAAAGAACTTGGTTGCCGCGGGCTCCCGCGTGGGAACCAGAACCGGCGGCAGTGTTGCATTCGCTGGCGGAGTCATGGTTCGTTTTGTGTCGGCCGAGATGCTGTCGGCATAGAAGAAAGTCACGGGCTTGTGCGGGACTGAGGCTGGCCTTTGCAGGGCGGCAGCTTGCGGCACATGCTTGGCATCGCTGGCGTAGAAGAACTTGTTGGAGTCACCCGTCTCGCCGGGCGAAGCTCCCGCCAGTCTGGGCCCGTCATTCCCCGAGCCCGAGCTTCTGAAGCTTGCCCTGCCGCCATTGTCCCACCCGTCGCCCGTTCTCTCCAGGTTGGTGGTTTCGCCCGGCGTGGAAACAACACCATCGACGCGGATCTGCCGCGTGCCGGAGCGGGGCGTGACATTGTTGGCGGCAGCGGGCGTCGACACGTCGTCCCGCGGAGTGTGGACGCTCTGCGGCCTCCTTGCGAGCGGCGTGCCCGCGCTGGGAGGATTCCCCTTGGCGGCGGCGATCTTGGGGGTCAGCGGCGTGCGGTTGATGGCTCGGGCAGCCGCAGCGCTCAGCTGGGGCTGCCGTGGTCTGTCGCCGACGGGCATTCTAGCGACGCTCGCAATGGTGGAGCGCGTAGTCGGCGTCAGGACCGGGGCATTTTGCTGATTGCGGTCCCTCGGGCGCAGCGGCGTGCGAGGCGAGGAAGCCGTAGGGAGGTTCGAGCGAGGCCGCGGCGTCGACCGTGGTGGCTGCGGCTGCGGCTGCGGCTTCGTCTGCGTCTGGATCGAGATGAAGGGCGCTCTGGGGGCGGTGCGTCGCTCGCCGCGGGCGGTTGCAAATGGGAGAAGCGAGGGGGGTCGTGGCCGCTGGAGCTTGCTCGGCGTAGACGACGTCGTGGATTTGGAGTTGCAGGAGGAGGAGGAGTCGCGGCGAAACATGTCCCTCCCGGCGTGTCACAGCAACAGCAGTGGCGTTTGGAGGCTAGACGTAGACGGACTTGACGGAGTAGGCCCTGGAGGGAAATTCTACGGGGGGGAGGGCGAAGATTAGGGGGGCGCTGGAGCACCCCGGGACGCCCACTTTAGCGGGTGCGGTCCACTGAACGCTGTAAGGGAGATCCACAAACAGCGCATCTGGCGATTGCGGGTTGGGTTGCACCACTTCGGCGTCATCGTACGGACATGGGGAAATCAGCCAACAGGCACATAAGAAGCGGCGATGCCGTGCAGGGCTGCCGTGCTTTTCTGTCCTCGTGCCAGGCCGCGGCCCGCCCTTCTCCAGGCCCGGCACGGCCACGAGGGCGGACGAGGGCGGAGCACGCCGTTTTTGCGAGTAGGCTTTGCGAGTAGGCATTTGATTGTTTACTTGGGTCGGGCCCCTCACGTCTTCATTTCGTTTGATTTGTTTACTTTCCAGGTCCATGCCGCGGGCGCCCCCTCCCCTCCCCCTCCCGCAGGGGGGGCCCGCCTAGAGCCCGCTGAGCCTGGCACCAGCACAGCGCGCACGCGCTTCCCGCCGCCGATCCCGACAGGCACGAAACGGCGCCACCGTGCACCCATTTTTAGCACCGACCAAAGCGCAGCGGCGTCCACCAATGACGCTGCGGATCCGTCAGCCGAAACTTCCCATCGCAGGACCCTGACTTCACCCGCCGCCATCATCAACTGCCGTCGCCGTGTCCCTTTGCGCCCTGCGACAATGGGCCTGTTGGCCGTCTCGCTCATCGTCGCATCCCTCGTTTATCTCGTCGTCAGCCCCCCGGCCTGGCTGCCGCCCATGTTCTTCAAGTGGTTGGGCCTCGGAGGGCCCGCGGGAGCCGACGGGAAGAAGCCTTGCGAGGAGCCGCACACCGACGACGACACGGCACCGAGGATACGGGACGAGGCTGCGCCGTCCGATGAGCAGTCAGATGCGCCCAAGCGGCTGTCATCGCCCGGCACAGGGCTTCGCGACGGAGCGGCGATGCCGCCTCCCACGATTCGAGCGCCTACCGCCGACGAGCCGGACAGCCCAACGACTCCGAAAGCCTCGGCAGCACAGCCGTCGCAACCGGTCCCAAGCTTGACCCTCTCCGACGAACCACCCAGCGAACCGTCTGCGCCGTCGACCGTCCAAAAGTCCGACTCCGCCATGATGCCCCCTCCCCCGCTGCCCGGCCGCACCCCTTCGGCCGGCCGCCTCCCCTCGCTCCCGCAGTTCCCGGCCGCCAACTCCGCCCAGCGCGCCCGCCTCCCCATCCCCAACCGCGGCCCTCCCTCGCCGTCGCCTGGCGGCCTGGCTCCGCCTCCGACGCACTCCTCGCGGCCGCAGAAGCCCAGCCGCCAGGTCACGCTCGAGCCGGGCCACTCGCCGCTCGACTGGGCGCGCATCTCGGGCCCGAGCGCCGACCTGCGCGGCCTCGACCCGTCCACGCCCTACATGCGCGTCCCGCCGTCGCTGCTCAAGGAGAAGACCGGCCGCCGCGGCAAGGACGCCTGGATGGCCATCAACGGCAAGGTCTACAACATCACCCCCTACGCCAAGTTCCACCCGGGCGGCGTCCCGGAGCTCATGCGCGGCGCCGGCCGCGACGGCACCAAGTTGTTCGGCGAGATCCACCCCTGGGTCAACTACGAGACGATGCTGGCGGCGTGCCTGGTGGGCCTGCTCGTGGAAGAGCCCACGGCCGACTCGCACGAGAGCGACATGGACAAGATGGACTGAATGGGCCATGGATACGCCGATTGATCGATTACACTTTCTGCAGGCAGGTCTTCGTAGCATAGACGCTTTACAGACTAGAAAGATACCCCCGAAATAGAGCAACGAAGTCGCAGCGAAGCGGTTTAATATGTTATCTGCGAGTGACCAGGGCGGAGTTATGCCAATGTGCAGTAGCGTCCAAAGTCGCCATGGCGACAAATATCAAACGCTCCCGATAAGGGGGGAAATATCTAAACCGACGCAAACGTCAGCCAACAACGATTAGTCTATACGCTTCCCATCCCGATCTATCCATCTCCGCCGCTCTTCCCTTGCACCCTCTCATCCAGCGTCGCCTCATCACGCCGATGATTGCTTGGGTACATTGGGCACATCGGCGGCCGCGTTCTCGGCCTCCTTGTGATGAGGGTGCTGCCCTTTCTTGTCCTTCTTGCGCTTCTCCTCGTCCTTGTCCTTCTTGATCGCTGCCTCGGCCACGAGCTGCTCGAAGACGAGGTAGTCGCCTTCTTCCTCGGGGGATCGCTGGGCCTATTTACGGTTGTGAGCACACCATCCGTGATGCGGGGGAAGGCAAAGTACGAACCTTGTTGAAAATGTCGCCAATGAGCACCAGTGCTTGGGCGCGCTCTAACCGCTTCGAAAGCGGCACCTTCTTATCGTTGAGCACGCTGTCGCATACCTCGCGCAGCACGCTCTGGATCTCGAACTTGCTGCCCCTCCACGCTGCCGTCAGGATCTTGCCCGTCACGCGGCGCTCGTACTCGACGCGCTTCTCGTCGGTCCAGTCCTCGCCACCCTTCTCCTCCATCTTGGCCATGTCCTCCATCGTCTGCTGCGCGTCGATGGCGCTGCTGATGGTGTTCCACGTGTCCTTGACCAGCGTGCCCTTGTCACGGATGCGGCTGAAGAAGCCGCCGATGCCCAGGAACTTTTGGCTACGCAGCAGCGTCGACGCCTTGGACACGTAGGTCTGGCCGATGGCGTGGAGGATGTCGATGCCGAAGGACTCCATCTTGAGGTTCTCGACCTCGAGGCGCATCTTCTCCTGGAACGCCTTGGTCACGTCGGGGCCCTTGTCCGTCTCGGTCCAGACGCTGAGGCGGTCGAGGAGCTTGCGTGAGAGGGTTTCGACGCGCTCCTTGCGGATGCGGGCGCGCTCCCTCTCGTACGCGGCGAGCTGCTCGCGCTGCTCCTTGCTCAGTCCGCCCTTCTTCTTCTCCTTTGCCTTGAGAGCCTCCTCGGACAGTTCGCTTTCGAGATCCTCGTGTGACCTGTCGGCAAGGGCGGGACGAAGGGGAATCTGCGTCCGGCTTCGGGAGCTGGATGATGGCGCCGGGGATGTCGCGTCCGATCGAGGCGGCGGTGTGGCGGTGGCGCTCGTAGAGGGGGCAGCTGTAGCACCCTTCTCGTCTTCCACGACGACTGTCGGTCGCTGCACTGGTGGAGTGCCGTGTCCGCCGTCGGCTGGGGCGGCGGTCTGCTGGTCCTTTAGGCTTTCCTTCATGGCCTCTTCTGTGCCTGGGAACTCTTCATCGGCCTGCGCCGCCTGTGCTTCGGCCTGTGCTTCGGCCTGTGCTTCGGCCTCCTTCTCCATTTCCTCCTGCATGGTAATGTCCATGGTGGCGGTCAGGTCCTTCATCAGGCTGATCTCGCCGATCCAGTCGGCAAAGGCCTCGCCACCGAATATCGACGTGAAGAACTCGGCGGGGTCGGCAAAGCCTTCCTGGGGCTTGGCATGGTCCTTGCCGAACTTGTCGTAGGCCTTGCGCAGGTCTGTGTCCGAGAGCACCTGGTAGGCCTCGCCAATGGCCTGGAACTTCTCATGCGCCGTCGGGTCGTTTGGGTTCTTGTCTGTTTGCTCACGTCAGTACTGGCGAAGCCGCTCGGAGGACCGCAGCACCGGCGGCTCTGGGACGGGGTGGGCGGACCTGGGTGGTGGATGATGGCCATCTTGCGGTACGCCTTCTTGATCTCCAGCTCCGTGGCCGTGGGCTGGACGCCAAGCGCGTCGTAGTAGGCCGTGTCCACGACCATCTTGGGCGAGGCTGTGTGGGTGTGCGATATGAAGTGATGCGGTCGGCGAAACGGGGAGACGATGCTCTGGCGACGTTCGTCGGGCGGAGATGAGAAGGCTTGCGCTGGCCTGTGATTGCGTACGAGTAGCCACAAATTTTGGCCAGATCCCTGAGCGCTGATGGAGGGTACTCGCACCGCTACGTAATGGCGGGGCAGTACTGCGCCTTTGCTGCCAGCTTGGTGAGGCTGATGACCACTCGTACTGTATTCGTGAGGTACTTCTCACCCGTCGAGTACCTGGACTGTCTTCGCTCTAATTGCTGTACATGGTCCAGATCCTGAACAGGCTTAAGGCCATTTTCCCGTCGTCTTCTAACTCTTTCGAATCGAAAGGTATATAGTTATCCGACAGTTGGCCTGACCCCATGTTATAGGTTCAGGGTGATGGACTTGTCGAGAGGGTGCGTTGAACAAGTTGGGTTAGCGCCCTCTCCGCTCCTGCTCCGGCTAGGCTTAGTCAACGGCACCAGCGTCCCTCAGTCACATGACTGGGCTCACTCAAACTTGTGCCAGTTGCGGAATTATGCAGAAGCGTTACGGTGAACGGATCTAGATAAATACGGTGAAGTAGAATAGCGCTACAAGGTGGTTATTTTTATACAAGGGGCTAGTTTTCGCCCTCCCCGGTTAACCCCCGAGCCTGGTTAGCTACGGAGGAAGACGGCAGAAATTGTGCCACCCCCTGGGACCCTGAGACCCTGATAATTGCTTTTTCTATTCGTATGACTTAACAATCGGGCTCGGAAGCCCCGCACGTATTTTGTATGGCAACCTTCCCCTCGTTCTTCGGGAGAATATTCGTACGCTAATGGCCCCAAATTCGGACATTGCAACGAGAGCTCTCGTCGTCGGGCTCAAATTTAGCGGCAAGCAATAACGAGATTGCCGCTTTAACAGGGATCTCGAGACGGCAGGTTATCCGTATCTACAACAAGGCAATTGAACGTGAATTTGATCCAGAATGCCGGTCGTTGGTTCTGAAAAATGACTTCCTTACGGATGCCCTACGCTCTGGCCGGCCACTTTGTCGGGGCAGGATGACAGACCCCTGACATGGAGATGGGGCATGGGGCCCAAAGACGGAAAAACGGATCATGGACATAAAAAGGGCATCAGGGTTCCTTAGATCAGATGCTTCCTCATGCCTTTTGTATTCTACAAGAGCTTCACACAGATTAATGGAGAGACATTGTTGCTCTTCCACCTTCGTTGAGTTGGCCTTCGTTGCCACTTCCGTATCTTTACAGAACCATGTGATCTGATCAAAGCCTTGTCATTGGACTTGAGCATTTTTCCTTCCTCTGGTTGTCACTCTGTCTTTTCCTCTCACCACGAGCAGGGCCCTGCTGCAGCCGTTGCTGCAGCTGTGTGATGTTGGGCTCCCAGAGACCATCTTCCTCAACAGATGCGCTCGGCCTTTGGTGTGTTCTTTCGCCCTCAACAAAGGACCAAGCATCGGGACAACGGCACGACTAACTATGCGGGGGGTCCTAACGCGGGTGCGTTAGGGCCTTACTCGCATCTATGATTGACTCCTCATGGTGGCGGTGTTCCGGCAGCGTCGTCGCACGGTACGGGCGACATCGACACAGTACTCCAGCTCCTTCTGCTCGCGGAGTAGCCCTGTTGAGGCGGCCTGGTACATTCACTTTGGTTGCGCCCGACTGACGTGGGCAGCTTTGGCACTAACCGCTCTTGTTAACTATGCAGCGCCGAGAAAATTGATCGTCATCTCCTGCCTCATGCGGTCTCATCCTACTTGTAACGCTCATTGCCCCGGAGTTAGGCCCGCAACAGGGGTTATGTGCGGAATGATTGGATACCAATAGAATGGATCAGCCGTGCCGTGCCGTGCTGCGTAACTCCAAGCTGGACGCATTCTGTCCGTCACCGATGATCCAGCGACGTAGCCAGACACGATAAAGAAAACAAGTGTTAGAGGACCGGAAATTGTAAGCCGAGGAAACGGAAGCCGCAAGAAGCCGTTACAGCTTTCCTCTCCGTATCCATAGTCCATATGCTACTGCCATAGCAGGGAATAATGCAGGATGAAAACTAAAAGGGCGATAATACCCCTTTATCCATCTAGATATGCGGTTGCGGGTGGGGTTCTCGGAGCTAGAGGCTTGTCCAGCCTTGGAAAAAGCCAAGAAGGTATCAAAGCCTCGGCGGCTCGGAGGATGATTGTTTCACCTGCGCTCAATAGCGTAAGAGAAGGTGAATCTCTTTGATAAGAGAATGGCGAGCAGGAGGTCGATGGCACCGACTGGATGACTGTTTGTCAATCATGTCAATCATGTCCCGTTCGAGTGCTGATCATTGATATTTCGGCCTAATATCCGGGAACCAATCGAAGGAGATTGGACGCAATACCTATAACTTCGCTCAGGCAAGAGAACCCACACATGCTCGAGTATGCATGCGGTGGATAACTAGGACATTCTAAGGTGGCTAGAAATACGGAAGGAAGCCATATGTCGATATACTGTCCCGCGTCAACCTTAAGTGGTCGGAAGGTGAATTGTTGTTCGTCGCCGTCATCTGTGCCGGGCCTGAATCACGGGATCCGCCAACAGCGCAGTCATTGCGCGCCTCTAGGCAGGACACCACCCAAGCCAGCCGCGAGGCCGGGGCCGTTGGATCACCAGTGACCACCCCTCGCCCGGCCCAACCATTCATCTGCGGGTTGGAAAGTGGCACACTTGCATGGGTGGCACACTCGCATGTGGATCACTTAGTAGCGTATATGGGTGACGATTTTGTCGTGCATGCTCGAGGTATTTCCTATCACAACCTACTACGGGCACCAGGCTCCATCCAATACTCTTGTTATTGCTGCAGTAAACGACACCCTCGAATGGCCATCTTTCTGCACAACGCCCGCGATAACGTCTGCTCTTTGAGTTAAACTGAGAAGCGACAAGCATCAACGAGCAGTAAGACGGACAGGAGAATTTCACCTGTACAGCCGACGACCAACAGCATGCATGGCCAACGAATATCAGACACGGCCCACCAACAGCATACACGGCCTACCAACAGCAGCTAATGGCTAGGGACAAGGTGCTGGAGCCGGAAATCGGCACATCCCAGAGGAATCCCAAAGGATTTGATTCCTTATAGTGTTACGTTACGTGGTCTGGCCAACCGCTTTCTTAACGTGGGCCACTGGTGCTTGCGTCGGTGGCCTTGGCATACATGTACCTACAGGGTGATATGTGATACTTCCCAGATAGGTCCACACAACTACAACAGGCAAATGGCGTCGGTGATATCTCTCTTTGGGTGCGAAATTTGCGCAGCTTGCCAACAGAGGTGATGCGTTAAATATCTACAAGATATGCAGGAGGCGCCACGTGCATGGGATCATGTAGCTAGCTACACTGTCAATGTGCAACTAAGAAGTGTCGCGACATATACCCTGTCATCTCCCTGCCGTCTCCTTGCCGTCTATCCGGGAGTGAGTCCTGCAACTTACGCAGCCGCTTCCCGGCGGAATCGATCATTGTTGGTCTGTCTCTGATAAAGATTGTGCTCACCCCTCGCTGAATACATTTGGAACGCGAGAGGATGGCCTCTTAAGAATCCCAGACCATGTCGCCATCGCCTGCAGCCGTGGCGGGATTAACACGCCAAGCTTGCGACAGGTGCCGTGGGCTCAAACTCCGATGTACCCGGGCCAACGACGCCGATGCCTGCGGCAGGTGCCTGCGAAAGGGTTCGCAGTGTGCATACAGTGCCAGCTTACCCAAGGGCCGCCGCCGCACGCACGCGGGATATGTGAACTCCGGCGTAGGTGAAGATTCGCAGGCCGGCGCCGGCGACGACGTTGCCGATGGCTTCGGGAACACGGGCCCATCGTCACCTGGCATGCGCTACGATGGGTTCCACTTCGACCTGGTGGGGGAAGCAGGTTCCTCGACGACCTTCGACTGGCTCCATAACATCAACTCTGAACTATGTGATGAGGTCGCTTCGAGCACTACCTCTTTCCCGGGCTCCCAGGACCGAGATCTCGACAAACAGGCGAATGATGGCGGCAATCGCGCCAGCAGCACTTGCAGCGGTGGCTTCGAGGGCGGAGGCGACAGCAAGGAGGACGACCCCGAGAACCTCATCGCCCAGCTTGCCCAGCTCAGCAGCCTGGTTTCCTTGCTACGTCGTTCAGGAGGCGACCTCGTCAAAGATTCGGCATGGTCATCATTCTCGAGTCACGCGCAGCCAGGGCCAGACGGCCCCTGTCAAACTCCCCAACTGCCGCTTATCGGCGATGCCGTCTTTCAATCCGTTGCGACGTGGCTGGCTCGCGGGCCTACTAACACGACGCCATCCTGCTCGCCCCACGCGTGCCAGGCTCAGGCGCCCAAGATCAAAACCTTGGGCGACCTGCTATACCACGTCTTCTCCGCGTCGCACCGGTTTGTCGAACTCGTGCAGCATGTGCCGGTGGGCACGGCATCATCCAACGCCGCCGCCATCTCCGGGTCCGAGTCTGCGCTCCACTTTCTGGACTTCGCCATGCCGCCATTGAGCAGGGACGGCAGCACACGCCTGGGCCCCGAGTCCGACCAGATGGCGACATGCGAGTTACAATCGTCAAGCACCAGCACCAGCAGCCGGAACGTCATACGCCATCTGCTCATCGCTAACCACACCATGCTGCTGGGTATCTACTCCGAGATATTCGGTCTGTTTCAACGCTCTGTGGGCCCAACAGCCTCGAAAGGCACAGCGCCGCTGCTTAAGGTTAGACTGGTTTCCGTCGTGCAGCTCTGCTCGTACCTCATCGATCGTCAGCATCAGGCCGTGGACTTGTACCTGCTCTCACCCATCGGCTGTCTCGTGGAGCCGGAGACTGTTCCTGGCACGACAGAACCAATCGAGGCCATCAGGGCCGAGGTGCGACAGAGAATCCTGTGCCTGCAGCAGATGGTACAGATTTGAGTCCCATCAATTCTATGTGGACCTGTCTGGGGCGGACTGACTGCGACAGGTTTCGTCTACTAGGTTGCCAACGTCAAGGCCCAATCCTACACCTTCTAGAACGATGGGGAAAATCTGCATTTCGCCATGAAGAGGGGCAAGACGAGCTAACAAATAGGGGCCTGACCACGGGTACGATACAAGCGTATCAGCAATGTACATAAGCCTCTGCAAATGGCCCCTTCTCTTGTTGTGCCAATTCTCATCTAGACACTAATGAGTCAGTGCCACTGCAGCTCTTGTCAGTCATGACACTGCGTGGCGCGCGATCTGGCACATGTCCCGCCTGGTGTCAGGAACGGGGGTTATAGAAGAGAGTAAAGAGGTCCGTCACAGGCGATTAAGTGGGTACGCAGCTCAAGGATAGAAGTGATCTCTCAGGTAGGGACACGTGAATGACAGTCTATTGATCTGCCCTCTATTTGAGGGTCGGTTCCTATATAACACTCTACCACATGGTCTGCACTTGTAGAGATGAAAAGTATGCTCAACCAAGAAAAGATGACGACAGCAAATTGGATTGTAACTACCGCCTATTTTCATAGTTGGCTACAGAAACACAAGAAGATGAAACACCCGTTGTAAAGCATTCATTGATACACGGCCCCTTATCCCTAGAGTTAAGCTGATAAGAACGCTTCTATGGCGGCCTTGGGGATGGACATTTGGTTCTTGAAGCGGTCCATCCAGAGCTGACCCACAGTCGCCTTTTCCGGGTCGTCCGGGTTGAGCGGGTTGGTAGCCATAACGTCGCCATGCCAGAACAAGGCGCATGACAGCCTCTCCGCACCCGACTTGTTGATGACCCTGTGCAGCACGCTCTTGTACCGACCTCCCGACCACCTCTGAATCATGTCGCCACAGTTAATCACAAAGACGTCCTCGACGGCCGGCACCGACAGCCAGTCCTGCCTACCCTCCAGCCAGACCTCAAGCCCCTCCTTGCCAGGTTCCTGGAGCAGCACAGTGACGCCGCCAAAGTCTGTGTGCGGCCCGGCGCCGAGTTGGCCAGGCAGCGTCGCAGATGGCCGAGGGTAGCGGAGCATCTTCAGCGGCACCACGGGCTTCTTGGCAAAGGCATCCATCGCCTTTGTTGAGTGGCCTAGGCCCTGCAGCAAGATCTCCCAAATGGTTCTTCCAAGCTGGCTCGTCGCCTGGTAGTAGTCCCAGACCGGGCCTTGAAACTTGTCTTTTGGGAGTTCCGGCCAGTTATTGGGACCATAAAAGCCCATTTTCTCTATAACCGAGTCCTCACGACCAACGTAGAAGCACTTGGTTTTCTTTCCGTTAGTCTGCGCGAACCGAACATACACAAGAATAAAACAGATAGTGAGAGGGAAGGGGAGGGATGAGGGCCAGGAAGCTCGCAAACCTCTTTCGAATCGGCCATGGCATCACCATCTCGTAGTGACATGCCGGATGCCTCGTAGCCCCGGCGACAGGGATTCTCCAAGAAGGAATATTTGAGTTTCTCCTTGGTGGGTAGGTTGAAAAAGTCTTCCATGCCCCGAAACAGCCCCCGCTGCTGCTCCAGAGTCACGCCGTGGCCCTTGAGCTGGAAAAACCCAAACTCACTGCAGGCATCTCGCACTTGTTCAATGACTGTATCTCGGTCCCCGGGAGACTTGGGATTAATGTACCCGCTCAGGTCAATCATGGGGAGCTGGACGTCGTTTGCTGCCATTGCGAAGAACGTTGGGTGAGGAAGAGCTTAATGCAAGAGTCGAGGTAGCGAGTAACGGGAGTATAATAAGTCTGAAAGTAGTTCACATAAGCCTTCTGTATCTTTGAAGCCGCCGTATTGTGCTGCCGAAAGGAGTCTGGAGAAGCTCTTGAAAATTTAGAGGGCTCACGTCATGAAGCTTGGGTCGGCAGGTCGGCATCAGACACGGAATCATTCAATATTCGGCCCTTTATCATTCCGCCGAATTCGGCGTAGCCCAGGCAATTGAAGGACGGGGTCTAGAATCCTGCCATCATCGGAGGTTTTATCCCCTTTATTCGGAGGTCTTGCGTCACCGAATCCAGATCACTATTAGGGACTGTCATGCTGTTACGCTACTAGGACAAAAGATTAGGCCATTAATCGCAATCGTAGTAATCAATGTGACGGTACCAGCTGCTTATGAAGGCTTATAGCGCTGGGAACGGGGCCATGTTTGGTGTTTATAAGTCCGCAAGTGGTGTGCTACGGCCTGCGCCTTGGCTGTCCACTTCTCCGCGTAGATTTTGAACGTAAGGGTGTTATCGAGCCAGATACCAAGCCATCGCATCGCAAGCTCTGTGGGTACAAACGACCCAATCTAAGATACAGGGTAGACCAGCTTATACCCTGACGGCGGCTCGGTCCGCATGGTGTCTACACCGCGCACAACGCCCTCCCATGCCCCAGACATCACCTTTACAGGGTGCGTGTCAACCAAGCCGCGGTCAAGCAACCCTTGCATGACCAAAAAGGCGCGAGCTCCAAAGATACGGTCCTCAGGACGGGCCTTGCGCGCAAACTCGCCATGCATATCTACCTCGACGCCAATCAGGGTGGGGGCCATGAACCAAGACGGCCGGACGGTCAAGGCCCGGGTCTGCGCCACGGCCTCGCGGAACGGCTCGAGCGTCACGTAGCGGCCGCCGGCGCGACCGAGAGCGGCGTAGCATAGCTGCGTAGTGTCCCCTTGGGCGACGCAGTCGAGCGCGTAGGCGAGCTCGTTGCCCGTGTAGGCCCGGATGTCGGCGGCACACGAGTCTAGGTGGTAGTCGAAGACCTTTTCGGCTCCGAAGCGGAGGGCGAGGTCGAAATTGGATGGCGAGCACGTCGCAATCGGGCGCATCCCAGCCCTGAGCCCCCGCGAAACCAGGTATTCCAGTCAGCCAAAACGAGTCTGCATGTATGGGTGACTTGAGGCAGATTCGCATGTACGGTATGTCTTACAGTTTCAGCAGCTGGATCGCTCGCGTGCCCGTGGCGGTGCTGCCACCAGCTACGAGGACGAACTCGCGCTCCTCATTGCCTACAATATCCGTCCTCCCCTCGGCACCCAGCTGTCCCAAAGACGCTGGTATGCCTAGCTCGCTGAACAGTGCGTACATGGCCGTCCCCACGCCCAACGGCAACGTGGCGGCGTCCTCGAAGCTCATGTCGTCCGGTATCTTAAGCAGAAAATCAGCCATGCCGTTGACGTACTCGGCAAAGGCACCGATGTCTGGCCGCAGTTTGTTCATGCCGAGTACAGTGCCAGCGACGCGGTCGCCGATGGCGAGCCGACCAGCCGCCATCGCGTCCACGCCTAGAGCCACTATGGTGCCTGCGAAATCACCTCCAAGAATGGCGCCCGGAACCACGCTGTACTCGAGGGTCTTCGCGTCGTGTGGGTTGATGGCCACCGCGGCCGTCTTGACGAGCACCATGTCGGCATCCAGCTCTGGCACTGGCGCGTTGGGAAGGATTATGAGTTTGCCGCGGGCTTCCGCCGCCACGACGGTGTGATTTCGGGGCAGACACATGGTGAGGAAAACAGCAAGCAAGTGAGGAGGGACCGTGCAGTCGTCTCGCAGACTTCTGTATCAACGCGTTAGGGACTAAGTAGTAGTAGTAGTAGTAGTAGTAGTAGTAGTAGTAGTAGTAGTAGTAGTAGTAGTAGTAGTAGTAGTAGTAGTAGTAGTAGTAGTAGTAGTAGTAGTTGGGCGCAGGCTGGCACCTAGGCATCCGGATATCCCACACTTAGATATATACCTACTACATGTATGTAGTAGAACGTACATAGCACTGGATCCGATGAGTTGAGTGGTATCGGAGGCGCACGTGTTCTTGCCATACACTGTGGGACATGTCGTGAAGTGCAACGTATTTACCCCTGTCACCGCAGAGGGTCCATAATAAGACTAAGACCGCATTGCTCCGTACATGTAGTCTCAGACCGATACAATGACACAAGCAAAAAAAGGGATAGTAGGTATGTTCAAGTGACGTCGCTTAAGGGCAAACTTCAGACACTGTGACGAATGACCCCTCCTTTCGCTTTCTTGCGATGGTACAATCAGCTTACATCCGAATCGGCGCACTCCATCGCGGTTCAGAGCACTCGGTCCGAGCAACTGTCCAGGCAGACAGGCACAGGCAGGCCCCGACATTCGGTAAACTCCGAATGTTCGGAGGTTGTCTCACCGACCCCGTCTGTGAGCTTCGATGGACCAGGATACCGCATAAAGCGGCACACCGGCCGATAACCTGCAGAAATAAAGAACAATGAATGTACATGGCGAATCTGCTCACCTACAATTACGTTGAGTTAGTCTCGTCCTATCTAGTTTGCTAGCGCTACTAGTAGGTGACCCGAAAAGCTGACCCTCTACCTACCGTCGTTGCGTATCAATATCTACTAGGTCCCTGGAGCTCCTTGGATGAAGCTCAATGCCAGTCTGTCTCTTGTTTCCTCTTCATTCTCGCCTCTTTAAATAATTTCCACCTAGGCACGCGAAACTACCAACCGCTCCCGCACGCCTAAACCCGCGTCTGGAGCTCCTCATCGAAATATTCCGGTCAGGGACACTTGTCTCACAAAATGTCTGTTGAGAAATCAGAACCTATCGCCATCGTTGGCAGTGCCTGCCGGTTTCCTGGAGGTGCAAACTCGCCGGCAGCATTGTGGAAGCTGCTTGAACGCCCACGCGATGTGGCAACAGAGATTCCAACTGACCGCTTTGACCTGACGGGGTACTACCATCCCGATAGCAGCCATCACGGAACCACAAATGTTCGACAGTCGTACCTCCTTCAGGAAGACCTCAGATTGTTTGACACGACCTTTTTCAATATAAGTCCCAACGAGGCCGACTCGATGGATCCGCAGCACCGCCTTCTTCTAGAGACGGTATACGAGGCGCTCGAGTCTGGCGGCCACCAGATCGAGTCGTTACGGGGCTCTGATACCGCCGTCTACACAGGCACTATGTGTGTCGACTACAATGATACCGTGTTGCGTGACCTCAATACGGTTCCGACCTACTTCGCCACCGGCGCAAACCGGGCCATCATCTCAAACCGCGTTTCCTACTTCTTTGATTGGCACGGTCCGAGTATAACGATTGACACGGCCTGCTCGTCTAGCTTAATCGCGGTCCATCAGGGCATTAAGTCTCTACGTACCGGCGAATCGAGAGTAGTGCTGGCATGCGGAACCCAGGTTATTCTAAACCCAGAGACTTATGTTATAGAGAGCAAGCTAGGCATGCTTTCCCCTACGAGCCGCTCGCGTATGTGGGATGCAGAAGCCGACGGCTATGCTCGCGGTGAAGGTATTGCGGCCGTTGTCTTGAAACGACTGAGTGATGCCATCGCCGATAGGGACCATATAGAATCCATCATTCGCGAGACAGGGTCTAACCAAGATGGCCACTCAAAAGGCATTACCGTTCCTAGCACCGAGGCACAGGCGAATCTTATTCGCCAAACCTACGCCCGAGCCGGTCTGGATCCGGATCGTAACCCCTATGACCGACCACAATTCTTCGAAGCCCACGGCACTGGCACCAAGGCAGGAGATCCCAGAGAGGCCGCCGCTATCCACCAGGTGTTTGGCCGGAGCCAGGACACCACCCGCGCCCCTCTATATGTAGGGTCCATCAAAACCGTCATTGGCCACCTCGAGGGCGCCGCCGGCCTCGCCGGTCTCTTAAAAGCGTCTGCCATGGTCCAAAGCGGTGTCATCCCCCCGAACCTCCTGTTCCACCGCCTGAATCCAGACATTGAGCCTTACTACAACGGCCTGCAAGTGCCTACGCAGCTGCTGCCCTGGCCGGAGCTACCTGACGATGCTCCTAGGCGTGTTAGTGTCAACAGCTTCGGTGAGTATGAATCCATGATAAATCTCCCCTCTTGCTACTTAGCTTGTCCAAATCCTTCAACTTGCCCAACCCGCCCCTCCTCCGTAACTTACATGAGGGTCAAGGTGTGAGATCGCTGACACACGGCAGGATTCGGTGGAAGTAACGCCCACGCCATCATAGAGCAGTACCGCGGTGCCTCTGTCCGTCCGCACGTCGAGGACACGATAGCTCTAAATTCTGTATTGATGCCGGTCATTCCGTTCGTGTTTTCCGCAGCATCAGAGGCCTCTCTGGTAGCCCAGCTACGGGCATACTCTGAGCATCTCGCCGGACAGGAGGATATTGACCCCTGTGACCTGGCCTGGACTCTGCAGGCGCGTCGAAGCGAGTTAGTCACTAAGGCGAGTTTTTCCGCATCCACGATCCCGCAGCTGAAATCAAAAATCGATATCAAATTGGCAGAGATGAGTTCGACTCCCGGTTCCACTCTCGGTGTAGGTGCGAAACCAGGAGCCGGCGGGCCTCGCGTGCTGGGAGTCTTCACTGGGCAAGGGGCGCAATGGCCCGCCATGGGTGCGCATTTTATCCGTCACTCTGAGTTTGTGCGCAGACGAGTGCAGGATTTGGAGGAGTCCTTGGCCACTCTCCCACTCTCGGACCGGCCGACCTGGCAGCTCGCCGAGGAAATGCTCGCCGAGGGCGACGCCTCGCGCATTTCCCAAGCAGCCATATCGCAGCCGCTATGCACCGCGCTCCAGATTCTCCTGGTCGATCTCCTAGGTGAAGCTGGCGTTCGCTTCGCCGCAGTCGTGGGCCATTCCTCGGGCGAGATCGCCGCGGCGTACGCTGCCGGCTTCGTCTCCGCCCGCGACGCCATTCGCATTGCCTACTATCGAGGGCTGGTCGTCCAAAGAGCGCCGCAGGGAGCCATGCTTGCGGTTGGAACCTCGTGGGAAGATGCAAACGAACTTGTGCAGCTACGAGCGTTCCGAGGCCGCCTAACCGTCGCTGCGTACAACTCTTCTGCTAGCGTGACGATTTCCGGAGACGCCGATGCCGTTATGCACGCAAAGAAAATCTTCGACGAGGAGAAGAAAGTTGCCAGGCTTTTAAAGGTAGAAAAGGCCTACCACTCCCACCACATGTTGCCGTGTGGTGATGCCTACATCAACGCACTGCGAGCGTGCGTCGACGGTGCCGAACCAAACCAGCGGCGTGAAGCCTCGTGCGCCTGGTTTTCTAGTGTCCTTCCCAGCTCCGAGCCTGTAAAAGGCACCCAAGGGCTGCAGGACGTCTACTGGAGGGACAATCTAACCAGCTCCGTCCTGTTCGCTGATGCCGTCCGGAACGCCGTCGTCAGCGACGACGGTATCGGCATCGTCGTCGAAGTCGGCCCTCACCCGGCGCTCAGAGGTCCCGCGACGCAGAACATTTCAGATGCGCGCTCCGCGCCCCTTCCTTACTGCGGCACGCTCAGCCGAGGGGGCAGAGATATAGAGGCCTTCTCAGACGCCCTGGGCTTTCTATGGACGCACATGGGCTCCCGGGGAGTCGATTTCCAGTCCTACAGTCGGGCCGTCCATGGCGAGTTGGTGAAGCCCCAGCTGGTGAAGGGCCTGCCGTCGTACCAGTGGAATCACGGACGGCCTCACTGGAGTGAGTCGCGCCGGTCGCGCAGAATCCGCGGCCGGAAGCAGGTCCCCCACGAGCTCCTGGGTAACCTGTCTCCCGATTCCAACTCCCACGACATGCGCTGGACAAACGTGCTCAAGCCATCCGAGATCGAGTGGCTCGACGGGCACAAGCTCCAGGAACAAATGGTGTTCCCTGCTGCAGGATATGTGGCCATGGCACTCGAGGCGTCTGCGGCGCTCGAGTCGCGAGGGAGATCTGTCGAGCTCTACGAGCTGCAGGACCTGTCCATCCCCAGGGCCATCACTTTTGAGGAGGCCGACGGCTCTGCGGTCGAAACCCTCGTCACCTTGACAGAAGTGCAGCATCAGGGCTCCTCCGCCACGGCGCGCTACTCCTGTTATGCGCTGCCTGTTACCAGTGCAGGCTTGGAGCGCGAGATGGAGCTCATGGCAACGGGTAGGGTAAAGGTTGTGTTTGGAACCCCTGGCATTGATGCGCTGAGCCTCGCGCCTCAGGAGGACTACAACATGTCACAGACAGACCCTCATCGCTTCTACTCGTCCCTGGCAGACCTTGGGTATGACTACTCTGGCCCTTTTAGGAATATGCGATCGATGCGGCGGAAGCTCAACCACGCCGCTGCCCTCATCGACTCGTACTCGTGCAGCGATACTGCTGTCTCTACCTACCTCGTTCACCCATCCACGCTAGACATGGCATTTCAGCTGGCCATTCTGGCCTACTCGGCACCGGGAGACGGCCAGCTCTGGTCCCTCCACGTCCCGACGTCTATTCAGAGCATCCTTGTCAGCCCCGGGGTGTGTGATCTGATGCCGAGTGCAGGGGGCTCGGTGCCAGCACACGCCACGGTAGATGGCACGTCGGGGTCCTTCTCGGCGCATATTGATCTCCTGAGCGAGGACAGCCGAAACTGTATGGTGCGAATCGAGGACCTGGCTATCAAACCTTTTGCTCCTGCCACCGAGGCGGATGATCGCGTCATGTTCACTTTCACCAAGTTCGATCTGGCAGTCCCTGATGGGTCATGCATTGTAGAAGGAGCTCGGCCCTCTGCTGACGAGGTCGAGGCGGCCAGCGCATGTGAGAGGATCTCGTACTATTATCACCGCAAGTGGAAGTCGGAGATAACAGATGCCGAGTGGGCTGGCGGCCCTCCACACCAACTGTTGCTTCGAGACTGGGTCGATCACACGCTTTCTCGAGCCTCTGCAGGGCAGCACCCAAGCTTGAAGAAGCAGTGGTCGGAAGACAGTGCCGAGGACATCGAGGCGCTTGCTCGCAAATACTGGCACCACGTCGACATCCGGCTCGTTACGTCCGTTGGTGAGAACATGGTGGCTGCGGTGCGAGGGGAGACCACGATTCTCGAGCACATGATGGCGGAAAACATGCTAGATGAATACTATGAAAAAGGGCCTGGGTTATCTACGTATCACTCCCTCCTGGCGACCATGGTGAAGCAGATTACTCACCGGTATCCTCACGCTAAATTCATCGAGATTGGTAGGTGTTCCGCATGCTAAATGCCGTCCCCGTTCTGACTACCTTTTCTCCAGGTGCCGGGACGGGCGGAGCAACAAAGCCGGTGCTCGAGGCCATCGGCTCCTTTATGTCGTCCTATACGTATACTGACATATCGCGGGCATTTTTTGAGAGGGCCTTAAAGTCGTTCGCCATGTATGGCAACAAGATGGCCTTCCGGATCTTGGATATTGAGAAAGAGCCGGCTTCTCAGGGGTACGAACCGCACACTTACGACGTCGCCATCGCCTTCAACGTGCTGCACGCAACTCGCTCGTTGGAGATGACGCTGGCCAACACCCGGCAGCTTCTGAAACCGGGGGGCTATCTCATGCTCCTCGAGTTCACCAACAACGACCCCATCCGCTTCGGTACCACCATGGCTGGACTGCCCGGCTGGTGGCTCGGCGTGGACGACGGGCGCACCATGGCGCCGACTGTGACAACCAACGTGTGGCATTCCACCTTGCGCAAAGCCGGGTTTGGGGGAGTGGACACGGCGACGCCCGAGATTGATGGCGTCACCTGGCCCATCTCCATCATGGTGGCACAAGCTGTGGACGACCGCGTACAGTTTTTGCGCCGACCGCTCTCCTCATCGTCTTCGTCGACTACTCTACCTCCGACCTCTATCCGCATCGAGAGTCTCGTGATTCTCGGCACCGGGACTCTCGGGAGTTCGCGCATCGCCGAGGGGGTCGCTGAGCACCTGGAGCGCTTCTGCGACGAGGTCACTGTTCTGGAGAGTCTGCCAACCGAGGCAGAGGCCCTCGCGCTAAACCCACTGAGCACCGTTATTAACCTCGTGGACCTTGAGTCCCCCATCTTCAAGAGTGTGACATTGGAGAAGATGGAGGGCCTGAAGCGCATGTTTGACTTGGCCAAGCATGTCTTATGGATCACCCAGGGCGCCGTCGCGGAGCAGCCATACCACATGGCCAGCATTTCGTTTAGCCGCACGGTCCGCAGAGAAGCAAGGCACATTAGCCTGAACCACCTAGACATCTCCGATCCAAGCCAGCCCGAAACTTCGAAATCCATAGCTGAGCATCTCCTGCGACTGTACGCTCTGGATGAGTGGGAAGCCGACCCTGGGAAGCAGCAGAGCGGTCGACAGCTGCTTTGGTCAAAGGAACCCGAAGCGTTTCTCGACGGTGGCAAGCTCAGGGTGCCGCGGCTCGTGGCTAACGCTGACCAAAACGCGAGGCTGAATGCGTCGCGGCGCTCCATTATGAAGATGCTGCGACCATCGAGCCCGAGCGCCAATGCCACAATCCTGCAACCGCTGGCTGATTCTCTACCAGATCTCGTGGAGATTGCGATTCCCAGACGGGGACGAAATGCTAAGGCGCATGGCAGTCTTGTCAATGTTGAGAGTTCCAGTCTGATGGCGCTCCGCGTCGCCGCCGACACGTTTCTGTTCCTCGCCGCCGGTAAGGACGATGCAACGGGCGGTCGCATCATCTCTCTGTGCACCAACAACTCGCTCAAGACAGTTCCTGTCGCTAGCTTTGCCATGCCTGCTTATGCGTGCCACAACGAATTCAGCATAGACGGCCTGATAGTTGCCACAACGGGCGAGCTTATTGCCGACTCCGTGGTGCAGTCCGTGGCATTGGGGGCTCGGATCTTGGTTCACTGCTCCGGCCGGGAGTACGGTCTTGTGTCGGCCCTGCGTCGGAGAACCGCCTCGAGGGGAGTTAACCTCATCTTGACCTGCGACGAGCACGCAGCTGGAGACGTAGAGTGCCATGGCGTGACGTTTATCCACCTCAGCCCCCGGATGTCTCAGCTTGGCGTGCGGCGAACCCTCTGCTTGGCGCGCCCTACACACTTTGTTGACCTGACTACGGATATACGCGGTGGGCAGCTGCAGCCTGCGGCCCTGAGCGACCTCAATCTTCAAATTACCCGAGGGCTTCCCGCCGGTTGCAGGATCATCGACGCAACTACCTTTGTTCGACACCAGTCCTTGCTTCCGACGTCGTTTGATGAGCATGCTCTCGCGCATCAGCTCGAGGCTGTCGCCTCTCGTTCCTTGTCAACGATGGCGTCCGGCTCGCAAACGCAGCCGCCGGACATGGTGATTCCGCTACACCAAATCCAGGACCCAGCCATGCCTCATCGCGCCACAAGCGCCGTTTGCTGGCCCTGGGAACAGCTCATCAAAGTACGCGCGCGCCATCTGGACGCCCGTGGACTCTTCTCGCGGGACAAGACGTATCTTCTCGCCGGTCTCAGCGGGCAGATTGGCCAGTCACTCTGCGAGTTCATGGTGTCCAACGGTGCGGGGGTCGTATGCCTGACAAGCCGCCGCCCCGACATTGATGAGAGGTGGCTTGGATCCTTCCAGGATTCCGGCGCAGAGGTCAAGGTACTCCCGATGGATGTCACCGACCGGAGCAGCGTCGACGACGTGGTGAGGAGCATCCGAGCCAGCTGCCCTCCGATCGCGGGCGTAGCTCACGGGGCCATGGTCCTCTCCGACTCGCTCTTCTCCAAGATGACAACGGACGAGATGACGCGGGTCTTGGGGCCCAAGATTGACGGGGCCAATCACCTCGATGAGATCTTCAGCAGCGACGACCTTGACTTCTTCGTGCTCTTCTCCTCCGTTTCGTGCGCAATGGGCAACGTCGGGCAGTCCAACTACGCCGCGGCCAACGGCTACCTGAACGGGCTGGCCTGGCAGAGGCGCAGACGCGGTCTGGTGGCGTCTGTTTTCGACATTGGCCGCGTGGCGGGACTTGGATACATCGAGACAATAGGCCAGCAGTTGCTGGATCAGCTCCTGGCTCTGGGCCTCCAGTCCATCTCTGAATCTGATCTACGCCAGGCGTTTGTGGAAGCCATACTAACTGGCCATGTCCGCCCAGACGATCAGGAGGACGTGCCGCATGCCGTGGTGACGACTGGTATCCGCTGCTTCCGCAACGACGAGGACGTCAAGGGCCCGTGGTTCACCAACCCTCTATTCTCGCATCTCATAATTGAAAGTACCAGTACCGGGCCTGGGACCCGGACCGAGGAACAGAGGCAATCCTCAAAGACCACACTTCGCATCGGCCAGCAGATTTCGAAAGCGACGAGCATGGAGCAGGCCGCGGCAACCCTGAAAGGTAAGCAGCTGGCTTTGAAATGTCCAACATGATATCCCAAGTCCATCGTGAGAGTGCTGACGGGAAATCCACAGAATATTTCTCCGAAAAGCTGCGGGTGATTCTGCAGATTTTTGACCAGACCATCGATCACAACGTACCTCTTGTGGAGTTGGGGATCGACTCCCTGGTCGCGGTCGAGGTTCGGTCATGGTTCCTAAAGGAGCTCAAAGTGGATATTTCTGTGCTCAAGGTGGTTGGCGGCGCCTCCCTTGGTGAGCTGTGCGAAATCGCGCTGGAGAAGTTGCCAAAGGAACTCCTCGACCACATTGGATTGGAGGAGGCTGAGTCCGGCCGGTCCGCGTCGACAACCAAGCCCGCCCAGAGAGTTGTTGGGGCGGGCTCTTCAGCGTCAGACACTGACTCAGCGCATGGAAGTTTAGGTGCTCTACAAACCCATAGCCCAGCGAGGGCGTCGAGTGCGACCACTGCGTCTCCCGCCGGATGTGAGCCACCGGTTGGGTCGGGCGCGAAGCCAAGTAATCTGCCTTCCCAGCCTTCCTTTACACCGGATGAGACGGCAATGCTCTTAGTCCCGGCGCAGCCGGCGCGGACAGCGGCCCCAAGGAGGTTCCTTAGAAGCGTGCCAATTTCGTTTGCGCAGTCCCGGTACTGGTTCCTTCACCACCTGCTCGAGGACCAGAAGACTTCTAACGTGGCTTTTTACTACCATGTCCAAGGCAACCTGCGCGTTGATAATCTGGAGAGGGCCTTGCGCATGGTGGCTGCCCGACACGAGTCGCTGCGCACTTGCTTCGTACAGGACGAGGCCGACGCCGGCCACGCCTACCAGCGCATCCTGGCCCATTCGCTAATGGAATTGAAGTGTGAAAAGGCCAACAGCGTGGACCAAGTTGCCGGCCGGTTTGCGATGTTGAGGGAGCACGAATTTGACTTGGCCAGCGGCGAGTTGCTTCAGATGGTGCTCCTGACGTTGTCACCGTGGTCCCACTACCTCATGGTGCACCACCACCATATCCTCATGGACGGTGTGAGCGTGCGTATCTTCCTCTCCGACCTGGAAAAGGCCTACGCTGGTCAGCCCCTCGGGCCGCCGCCTCTCCAGTACCCTGACTTCTCACTGGCCCAGAGACAGCACTTTGACAAGGGGGACATGGCCAACGAGCTCCGGTACTGGAGAGCCGTGTTCCCGATCGGGGAACAGGTGCCCGTCCTGCCATTGCTGCCGATGGCCCGAACAAGCTCACGGGTTCTCATGAAGCAGTTCGACACCCACGAGGTCCACTGCAGGCTGGAGCCTGACGTGGCGGCCAAGATCCGGCTCGCGGCCAAGAAGCAGCGGTCGACACCATTCCACTTTTACCTCGCAGCCTTCCAGGCCATGCTCTACCGCTTCACCGATGCCCAGGAGCTCATCATTGGCATGGCTGATGCTGCTCGCAACACCGGCGAGGCACTGGGCAGCATTGGCTTCTTCCTTAACCTCCTCGCCCTGAGATTCCGCTGCCGGCCGGATCAGCCGTTCAACGAAACCATCAGCGACGCTCGAAGAACTTCCCACGCAGCATTGGAGAGCTCGCGCCTGCCTTTCGATGTGCTCCTGACGGAGTTAGGCGTGGCTCGTTCGGCCTCGCATAGCCCCCTGTTCCAGGCATTTATTGATTACCGGCAGGGCAGTCCGGAGAAGCAGTCCTGGGGTGGCTGCCAGCTGGAGATGCAGGAATGGCACCTAGGAAAGACAGCTTACGATATCACCTTGGACGTTACGGATACTGCCGTGGATGCAGTGGTCATGCTCCGAGTGCAAAAGAGTCTCTATGACGTGACGGCGGCGGATCTGCTGCTTGAAACCTTTGTCAACCTACTACAGGTCTTTGCTTCGGATCCATCGCTCCCGTTGAGCGCCCCTCCTCTTTTCAGTAGCAACATGCTGGCCCGCGCAGTCGAGGTCGGACGCGGTAAGATATTCCTCTACGAGCCCGCAAGGGATGGCGCTGCGTACAAGTAGCTAGCTAATATGCCCTTTTGTGCGTGTGCATAGGCCCCAGCATGGTCTCGGACTGGCCAGAAACGCTCCCTCATCGGATCGACCAGGTGGCTCAGGAGCATCCAGACCGAGTCGCCCTCATGGACGGCATCGGAACCAAGCTTACCTACTCGAGCATGCTTGACCGCATCGAGGCCATCGCTGAGGTGTTACGGGCCGCCAACTTGGGCACTGGAGCTCGCGTTCTCGTCTTCCAGGCGGCGGCAGCAGATTGGGCCTGCTCCATGCTCGCCATCATGCGCGTCGGAGCCATATACATACCCATGGACCTACGCAACCCCGTAGCGCGCCTGGCAGCCGTGGCCACAGAGTGCATGCCGGCGGCGATCCTTGCCGACGCGACCACGGTGGACAACGTGCCGCAGCTCAACGCACCGCATGCCCACCTGGTTGATCTATCCACAGTGCCGTCATCGCCTGCGTCGACGGTGCGCACCAAGAACTTAGCGCGGGCAGATGCGCCCGCGGCGATATTGTATACCAGCGGTTCGACGGGGACGCCCAAAGGCATCGTCATTTCGCATTCGGGCCTCCGCAACGAGATGGAGGGTTATACCAAGGTATGGAAGCTGGGCGCGGAGCGCGTGCTGCAGCAGAGCGCCTTCACCTTTGACTTTGCCTCCGACCAAATGTTCACGGGCCTCGTCAACGGCGGCATGGTCTATTTTGTGCCTTGGAGCATGCGTGGTAGCCCCCTCGAGGTCACCGAGCTCATCCAGCAGCACGGTATCACGTATACCAGGGCCACGCCGTCGGAGTACCTGCTCTGGATGCAGTACGGGTCTGAAAACCTCAGCCGGGCGTCGGAGTGGCGTTTTGCGTTTGCTGGAGGCGAGTCCTTGACCAGCGCCATCGTACAAGAGCTCGTCAAGCTCGGGCATGCGCGGTTGCGCTTCTTTAACTCGTACGGCCCTGCCGAGACTTCCATCTCGTCATGCAAGATGGAAGTCGACTACCGCGCGCTGTCGCTGGGTGATAGCATAGGTCGCATTGGCTGCGGCTACTCGTTGCCCAACTATCACACCTACGTCGTGGACAAGAATCTACGGCCGCAGCCGGTGGGCATGCCCGGAGAGGTGTGCATTGGCGGCGCGGGTGTGTCTTTGGGTTATCTCGACAACTGCCAGCTCACCGACTGCCACTTTGTTCCAAACCCGTTCGCAACGCCCGAGGACACGGCGCAGGGCTGGACGCGAATATACCGCACGGGCGATATCGGCCACCTGAACGCAGATGGATCCCTGGTCTTCCACGGGCGCATGGAGGGTGACACACAGATCAAAATACGCGGGCTTCGCGTCGACCTAGCCGACGTTGAGAGCAACATTATTGCAACCGCCCAGGGTGCACTCAAGGAAGCTGTGGTGACACTGCGCGACGGCGATGTCCCGTTTCTGGTGGCTCACGTCGTCTTTGCGCTACAGCACGCTGTTCCAGAACGGGATGCCTTTCTGGAGCGCCTATTGAGCCAACTCCCGCTCCCCAAGTACATGGTACCGGTGGTGGCTATCCCCGTCAATGGGCTTCCACTTACCAACCACTGCAAGGTGGATCGAAATGCCATCAAGGAAATGCCCTTGCCACGGAGAGCCAAGGGTGCCAACCACCGGGACAATGCCAACATGACGGAGACCATGTGGCAGCTTAAGAACCTCTGGCAGGACATCGTGGGGCCGAGAATTCTCGAGCTGGGCCTGGAAATCGGCCCTTCCACTAACTTCTTCCTTGTTGGCGGCAACTCCCTCCTGGCTATCCGGCTACAATCGTGCATTCGGCAAGTCTTTTGTGTCGCTATCCCCCTCGTCAAGCTACTTGGCTTGGAGTCGTTGGCGGAGATGGCGAATATGGTTGACGAGGCCGCAAGCGTTACGCTCATCGACTGGGACAAGGAGACGGCCCCCCCGAGAATTCCTGCGTTCCTGGCAGACATCAGCACAACCGCCCCTGGCAGCTTCCAGCTGCAGGGCAAGACAGTGCTCGTCACGGGAGGGACGGGCTTTCTTGCGCGGCACCTCCTACCTGTCCTCGCCGCGAGCCCGGACGTTGCCACAATTCACTGCATTGCGGTACGGGAGGAGCGTCCGGACGAGCCACGAGACCTTCCCCCCTCCAACAAGATCGAATGGCATCGAGGCGACCTCTCGATGCCTCTGCTCGGGCTCGAGCAGGATGTTTTCTGTTCCCTCGCCGGCCAGAGCGACGTCATCCTTCACCTAGGCGCCACGCGTTCCATATGGGACAGCTACCACGTCCTCCGCGCCCAGAACGTCCACCCGACCCGGGAGCTGGTTAAAATGGCGGCTCCGCGCCGCATTCCGATCTACTTTGTCTCAACGATCGGCGCATCAGCCAATCCTGCCACTCTCACCATCGCCGCCCCTTCCCCGTCCCCTTCGGCCGACGGCACCGACGGCTATGTCGCTACCAAGTGGGCAAGCGAGCGCATTCTCGCGCGCGCTGCGGATACTCTCGGCGTCCCTTCCACCGTCTACCGCTTTCTGCCTGCGAGTGAACAGAAACCGGCGCCTAAGCAGCTCATTGACGACCTGGTTCGCTTCGTGGGCACCTCGGGCTTTGTACCTGACCCGAGCGGCTGGGACGGCGTTCTGTACCTGGCCCCGGCCAAGGAAGTTGCGCACACGTTGTCCGCAGCGGTTGTGTCGGGACGCAACAATGAAGGGGCAAGGGTGGAGCACTACCAGTGCGATATTACCCTTACGGGCGATGAGATGATGGCTCATGTTTGCAGACAGAGTGGGAATGGGAGGCTTGAGAAGATTCCGATGCTAAAGTGGTTCGGGCGCATCAAGAGGTCTGGCTTTGACTACTTTATTGCGTCACACGAGGCGACTATAGGCTATAGTGCGGGCGAAAGGGGGTTAGGATCGAAGAGGTAAATAAATGGGTTTTCGATATCGCAAACGACGCCGATTTCCTACATTAATATATAACACTATCTGGACGCTGAGTAGTTGCTCAGCTCTTCACTAACCACTTGTATGATTACTTTTACCGCTACCTGGTGATTTGGGGGTAAGGCTGCCGGTCTAGATTGAAATTACTTTGCCAAGCCCCGTTGAGTCGCCGGCACAGTGTTGAGAGTTATGAGAGGGGCGTAAATTGGAAAAAAAAGTGACTATAACTAGACCAGAAACCGGGCCGATCTTAGCTGTAATTGAGCAGAAAGGCTGTACCGGTAACTTAATAGAGTGTCTCTGAACTATTTATACACCTTCGCGGTCTGTAACCCTAAGTGGTCCGCTTTAATTCGTTGTCCCGCGCTTGTCTCTCAATACCATGTCTGCGTAGTACTCTGGCGATGCCATTATTCCTCCAACTCGTCTTTAGATAAGCAGGACCTTCACGACTGCTGTTGCTTGGCTTTCTTGACGCTCTTCCACTCAACAGACACACTCCCAATGATAGTGAGGGCCGACATGACCACCGCAACCAAGAAGACTCGACTCAACGCGCTGTTGTAGGCCACTAGGACTGTGTGTAGGTCTTGTGGCGGTACCAGGGATCGCAGCTGGGTCGCGCCCACCGTAGAGAAACGGGTTACGTCGAGACTGCCACTAGGGAATGCTGCTTCGAGGTTCTGCACGAGCTTGTTCTGAAGCACAGCTTGTCCGATGGCTATGAAGATGGCGCCGCTCAATGTTTGGACGAGCACAATGATGGAGGCTCCCGCCGGGATGTCAGCCTTGGGTAAAACAGCCTGGATCGCGACCTGGGGTTGCTGCTGGCCCATACCAATGCCCAGGCCCGTCAACGCTTGGTAGCCGACCCAATGGGAGAAGCCAGTATTGACTGTCCAGGTGGTCATCAGGCCCTCCCCAACGGGCGTGATGATGGAGGCGAGTAGCATAAAGGGAGCATCTAGATTGCCAAGCAATTGGTTAACTTGCCTAGGGCTCGAAACTAGATATGACTTACAATATCCAATTTTCGTGACGAGGATGCCTACCAGAGTGGCCATGATGACGACGCTCAATATGAACGGAAGCAGGCTGATGCCGGACGAGGCCGCACTGGTGTTGCGGATAACTTGCTGCCAGAAAGGGATGTAGTAAATGAGGAGGAAGAATGCGGCTCCGTTACAGAAGGCGTTCCACGCGCCTGCGGCGACGCTCCTCTGCGTGGCGATGTGGATGGGCAAGGTAGCTTCGGCTCCTTTCCAGCGTTCAAAGGCAATAAAGGCAATGGCCAGCACGCCAAAGAGCACAAGCAGTGCAATGATGCGGCCATCGTTCCAGGGATAGGTCGAACCACCCCACTGCAGAGCGAGCAAGAGGCAGGTAACAGTCGGTATAAAGATGAGCAAGCCGATAAAGTCAATCTTTTTTAGCTTTTCTGCCAGCGGGACGGAACCGATTTCTGGGCGTTTGATGGGCGGCAGGAAGAAGAGGAGGGCAACGACGGAGACGCCGCCAAAGGGTAGGTTAATATAAAAGCACCACCGCCAGGTCAGGTTGGTGGTGAAGATTCCTCCCATAACCGGTCCCAGGACAGCGGCAACGGCAAACACCATGGCGATGGATGAAATGCATAGAGGTCGAATGTGTAGAGGAAAGACGTGGCCGATGATGATGTAGGCACCCGACGTGATTCCAGCACAGCCCACCCCTGAAATCGCGCGGCCAGCGATGAGGACATTGCTGGTGGGCGCGACGCCGCATATCAACGACCCGATCTCGAAGATGAAGATGGATATGAGCATCGTGTGTTTGATGGAAAAGTTTGAATAGATGCGGCCATAGAAGAGCTGGAACGCCGATGTCGTAAGGAGGTAGCCTGGATTTTGTTTTGTGTTTATCAGACAAGAACACTCAAGCGAGACGAAACTTGTCGAGTTGACATACTGCTTCCGTACCACCCCTCGGTCGATGTACTGTGGAACTCGTCTGTGATGCTGGGGATTGCATTTGACACTATGGTTTGGTCCTGCATCATGGTATCACGACAAGTCAGCTTCCTAGCATCACTGGATAAGGCGATGTGGCCGCGGGCAAACCAAGACTCACGAGAGAGTATAGGAATACAGCGAGCCATAGCCCAACCCAGATAAACAGCAGCCTTGCCCACCCTAGAGCTTTGTTGTCTGGGGCGGCTTGCTCTTTCTTGCCATCCGAACTTTCTTGGCCTGAATTCTGTTCTGCGCCTTCTTTTGCGCCGCTTTCCATCACAGCGTTTTCTGAGTCCGGCTGCTCAGGCTTCGAAGTAATTTCGGTCGGTTGGAGGGTTCCATCTTCTGATGCCATCTTGATTGATGCCGCGTACCAGACAGGCATCGAAGGAAAGGAGCTTTGTGTCCTTAGTGATGTAGAGCGAAAGGTAAAAGAAACGACAGTGAAGAAAAAGGCCGGCGAAAGCCATCTGTTACCCCTCGAGCTTCCCAGCGGTACCCTCTATGTCTCAACTTGACCTCGAAGTATACAGTTGGGAGCGCCGACAGGGATCGCGTTGGTTTCCGAAAGGGGATTAGCTCCCGCTTCCGAGCCGCATCGCTTCGGCGACGACGCTCACTCCTCTCTCTCTCTCTCTCTCCCTCTCATCAATAATCACTGTCCTAGACTCCTACGCCCTCGGAACTAATTGGCTTCGGACCGAACAACAAGCCCCCTCGCAGCCTGATGCTTATTTGCGGGACCGATAAATCCCTACCTTCTGTTCCCCGCTCGAAGGGCTGTGTCAATTGCGTGTCACGCAAGACTCGCTGCGGTCCGTCCGGTCCAACCGTAAGCCACGTACAAGTCTGGATTCTGACAATTTCTTTGCAGACGGGAGACGGCCGACATGCCGCGCTTGTGAGAACCGAAAGTTAGCCTGTGGAGGGTACAGGAGAGAGCAAGTCGTCTTCTTGAGCGAAGGATGGCGAGCTCTGGGCGTTGCCTCCAAGCCTCGCCGCTCCCGCAGTATCACGGCGAGGCCCAACACTAACAGCAGCGCAGCTCAGTCTGCACTCCTAACCTCGGATTCTCCGACCACTGTTACATGCTCTGAGACTAATGCCAGTGATGCGGATCTGCTGGCCTTGCTTCCAAGCCCGACCTTAGATCGGTCGCATCTACACATTGCCTACTTCCTGTCATCGTTTGGGACACGACCTTGCCAAGCTCTCGGCTCCCTCGGTCATCTCTTCCGCCATTACCTCCCTATGGTCTCCTCCAACGTTTTCCACGGCTATGAATGCTCCTTGTCGCCCACCACGCCTGTTGTCTTCGCCGTCGACGCCTTGGCTTACTGCCACTTTGGTACAGCTAACGCCGACCCTGTATCGGTGAGGCGAAGCTTTCACATCTACGGCGTAGCCCTCCGGACGATGTCAATAAGATTGGCACAGATGAAACGTGCAGAGTCTGATCTCCACGGAATTTCCGATGAGGATTGGCAGCATTTTGCCTTTTTCTGCCTCGTCATGGCATTCTGGGAAGTATATTCTCCCTTGTCCGCCAACTACAAGGTCTCACCCCTGACACAAACCCAATTTAAAAGATGAAAATGTTGCCTGCTTCGCGCAACTGGGAAAACCACCTACGCTGCCTGGCAGCTGCCATCCCTGCCCGAGGCACGAATCATGCGTACTCGAAAACCAATCATCAGCTGCTCGCGTCTTCGCGCTTGCTCATCGTGCGTAGACCTGCCACGGCAGCCCAAGCCAAGGGAGACTGTCTTTAGCTGACATTTATTTAGACATTACAGACGTTGTCGGCGAGGGAGCCCAACGACTGGCAGCATTGCTCACCCATCCGTTCGGCATGGCTCGTTGAAGTACAATCGGCGCTCGGGGAAGCTGAAGACCCAAAGTTCAGTACCGACTACGAGCTCTACCATTCAATCGACTCTCTCATGACCGACGTCACCACTGTTGTGTCCACCATGGCTCGTTTTGACCAGCTGCTTGGGCAGAGGTCAATGGCGAGCGGGTTGGAAAGCGAAGATTCGGACCAAAGTTTTATCCAGTTATACGAAAAGGCCGAAAATATCCTGTCTCGAAATGAGGCGCGACTGGCGCGCTGGAAAAAGAACGTTTGTGAGTTTTCGCTCACGTCGTGGCTGTCGCTCCATCAAGACATGGCCACAGACCCCATCTCGGGTTGTTTCTGGTCTAGAATGAACGGACCGGAAGTTCAGTCATATTTTGACACTGTCCTCACGTTCCGTACCATGCTCGAGTACCATTCTATCACGTTGTACTGGACAATCATCATGTCCCTTCGCCTGCTCATGAGCGATATGCTCATGTTCATGGTTAGGATAGGTGTCGATGGGATGCCCGCCAATTCACGACACGAAATCGAGGACCACCGCATCCAGCTGATGAAGTATGCGCTGAACGTCCTGCAGACAATCTGCTACGCTACACATACGGAGAGCAGGGCAGTCGGACCCTTTGTCTTTGCAACCGCGTTCCAATTGACGGTTGCCGTCCTGGAACGGGAACGCACATTTCTCCAAGCAGCGGCTGGTAGTAAGGTGGACAAAATCCGGAGCTGTGATAGTCTGAAGCGTCTCGCGGTCTGTTACTTGGACTGGGCTATGCAGAACAAGATACCCGTCAAGATTGACTTGAACTCTCTCCGGGATTGGAAATTTACGTCCACAACATAGGTGGAATTTCGATGATAGCCAGTTCCGCCAAGGGCCACTTTGCAGCCAATTCTTCAAGGTCCAACTGAGCAAGTCATCAAATGAGACATGTGAAATTGTTCCGGGGTGAGCCCTCTTGTGCGGAGATCCTGTAGGCTGATTAAGTATGTACGGATTAATTCATGATCACCGAAGAAGACACATTTCAACATAATTTCATAAATAGAGGGATGGTCTGGTGATTGTAGGTTTCTGCTTCTTTAAACCTGCTCTTCAGCAGATGCATAACAAAGCTGGGCCGTGTTGGACGGATTGTGCTTTTGCTTGACCTCAGCTCCAGTCCCCATCGAGCACCGTCGGCTCTCCCCTCTCCTTCTGCGCCAACAGTGTGTCGGCAATCCAGGGGCGGTAATCCATGCCCGGAGGTATATTGGTGTTCTTGAACGGAGTACCGTTCTGGAGATGATCCAAGGCCTCGGCGAAGCGCTCGCGCGCGTAGGCCTCGGCGTCATGGGTGACTATCCAGCGACTGTACCTGAGTAGATCCTTACCCTTACCGCGAAAGGCTTCCGAGTATATTCCAAATGCCTGGATACACGAGGTACGCTCGAATCGGAGGAGGTTAGAAACTCGCGTGGCCGAGGGAATGTCGAATCCGGAGAGCAGCACGCAGGACGCAAGCGATGCCGCGTCCTCCATCGCCTGTGTCGCACCGGCGCCGGAGCTGGGATGGTACATGTGCGCCGCGTCGCCGACCTGTATGACACGGCCCGAGGGTGAGGTCCACGTCGGCTGCGGCTCGCGCATCGAGATTTGATAGTCAATGGCTTCGCCCGGAGGCGTTAGACGGATGACCTCGGCCACGGCAGGAGGAAGCTCCGGGTGGGCGGCGAGGAATTCCAGCATCCTCGCGGGAGTTGAATATCTGTCCCATGACGCCACCGAGTGGCCGTCATCCTGTTGGCCGGAAGCTTCGTATCAGCTCCGACTTTTCTTGCCGGGCGCGACGACCTACCTTGCGTTGGACACCCCACCCGAGTTCGTCCTGGAAGCGCCAGACGAACAGCTGCATGTCCTCGGGTCTATGGAGAGCCAGATTCAGAGATTAGTAGAGGTTATTCAGAGAATCACTTGGGAAAGGGGCCAGCTCACCGCCCGAGATATATACACATTATGGGCGCCTTATCGGCCGGGTAAGTCTCCTGAATGAGGAGGTTGTCTGCCGCGAGCTCGGGCCGGTACGAGGCGCGAAATGCGGCCGTCCCGATAGACTTAATAGGGACTTCCTTTCCATACACCAATTTACCGCTACGGCTTTGCAGGCCGTCGGCGGCGACGACGAGGTCGGCTCTCAGGTGCGCGCCGTCCTTCAACTCGACACCAGCCCCGGCACCGTCCTCATCATCAAAGTATGAGGCGACTTCGCGGCCGTGCTCGACGACAATGCCCACCCGTCGCAGCTGCGCCATCATGGCCGCATATATACGCGGTCGCGATGTCTCTTGCGGCCCAGTGCCAGGAGGGAGGTCGGCGCGCGCTGACTCACTCAGCAACTCCCGTATGGGGAACTTGGTAACCAGAGTGCCGTCGTACTTGTAGACGCGGCACTCTGGGAACACCCCTATGGCGTTGTTATCACGCATCAGACGGGGGAACTTGCGCAGCGTGAGGATGCCGCTGGGGCCGAGGAGGAACCGGTCGCCTATTGACGGTGCTTTATTAGTGCCATGTACAATACGTCGTGGGAGCATACCACGGTTGGGCACTCCTTACCGGTCAGGATCTCCTGCGGCCGTCTCTCCAGCACTCTAACCTCGCATCCGATGCGCCAGAGCTCGCGAGCAGCAGAGAGCCCGCCTATGCCGGATCCCACCACGATGACAGAGAGTCCGTTGGCCGGGAGCTGTTCTAGGGCCTCGGCCACACCAGCGTGACCATTACCGTTACTGTTGGCCGTTGAAGACATGATTGGCGAGAGCGGCGAGAACAATGAGGAATTCAAAGCTTCACTCTGCCCCGGGGGGGTTTGGCGGTGGAGCTGACGTAGGAGAACTCAAAGTACGAGTGGCCAACCCAACACATGTTATATCGAGCACAATGTGCGCCCGATATTTGTCGCTTTGTGTACCTGTTCCTCCTACCAGACCTGGCTACGCTGCTTGCATTTACCTTTGCTTCAGACACAGAGAGCCGCTTACGATTCATCAGTACCTGGGGTGGCCTGAATCGTTAGGGGACTGGAGAATTTCAGTGCCAAACGACAATTAGCACGCCGGTGGCACTGCTGCGTTTCTGCGTGTTCGGACCGAACAAGAATCATGATCTGATTAGACTGCTGCGTGTCTGCTGGTTCGGTGCGAACTATAATAATTGGCCGATGGTATTGTTGTACCGTACGTTCGGTCCGAACGATAGTAATTGGCCGATGGTACTGTTGTACCATACATTCGGTCCGAACGATGTTAATAGGCCGACAGCACTACTGCGGGTCTGCTCATGTTAGATGGTTGGGCGAGTATGCCATCTTCTGCTGTCATAGTTGATCCTAGGACCTGCCATACCTTCCCCGTCATCTGGCCGTTGGTGCAGTACCAGGGTACAGGCAAAGTCAAACACCCCCGACAGGAATCGTTCATGGGCTCCTATCCGCACATTAGGTGGCCTACTGCTGGTGGTTTACCTGCTCTTATATGCAACTTTGTGCATGTGAAGCGTTATTGGTAATTGTGTTGGTAATTGTGGCTCTTTCCCACTCCTAGACTTCGGATACGGCGTGCACGCTTGTCCGGGCTGGGGTCCTGTGTAGCATGATACCCTAGCATTCGTATGGTTGTTCAATATGACTATAGGTTTGGGGTTTGTGGAGAAGAGGGGACAAAGTTGGTTCCTGATGCAGGCGGAATATGTGCGGAGGGGGAGGAGAAGAAGTTCGGGGTCAATTTTTTGATAGCGGAGGTGGACCCAGGGGAAGTGATTTGGGCCGCCTTCTCTAGTCACTCCGGTGTATCTCTCTCTCTCTCTCTACAACTAGAACAACTGCTACCACCAGTGCTCGGCTGTACTTCCGCTACTTAAATCACCACTAGCCCTACAACAAACTCCTCGATATCACATCTGTAGCTCAGAAGCTCGCCAATCCCTTCGCCACGCCTCCCGCAATGCCTGTCATTATCAGTCTCCCAGATCGGTATCCGTACGTCTTTACCTCTTCTCTAATCTCCAACATCCAAACCTTGAACGCGGACTACGCGTCTTTCTCTCTCTCTCTCGCACTTTTACTCTAACCTCAGTCGCCCAGCTTCGTCTTGGCTACCGCCACGTCGACCTTCTTCCTCAACTCCTTCCACGCCATCCGCACCTCCAATCTCCGCAAGTCCAGTGGCATCCGGTACCCAGTCAGCTACGCCACTGAGGAGCGAGCCGCCAACCACCCCCAGGCCTTCCTCTTCAACTGCGCTCAGCGTGCCCATGCAAATTTCACCGAGAACCTGACCTCTTTCCTCGGCTCCCTCCTCATCGCCGGCCTGTGCTTCCCCACCGCCGCTGCCCTCCTCGGCGCTACCTGGTCCGCCAGCCGCGTTCTGTACCTCGTCGGCTACACCTCCGCCGCTGGTCCCAAGGGCCGTAGAGCGTACGTTTCACCCGCCGATTCCTCGTCCTCCCCTAAGTTGTCGTCCCCGAAAAACAGACAGAAGAAAAGACGTGGTCCATACCCGTCGCAGCTGCTCCACAAGTCCGCCACTCCGCTAATCTGTTTCGCAGGGGCCATATTCCTTCCTTCTTGGCCGACTTTGCCCTCAAGTTCATGGCCACTTACACTGTCTACATGCTCATCGTGGGTTAAGCACCCCGCATCTGAGGGGTTACGATGGATATAACAGCAGCGACGGGAAAGCGTAGTTATAGGCTCACTGGGCGGGAGAGGCACCTCTCGATGCCAGGAGTCAACTTGCGGATCTAGATCACAGAGATGTCATTTTTGTGCCGAAACTCCACTATGGGCGTATCGGGCTATAAGCCAATGGTTTCACTCCTCCTATCTCATCCCAGCTAGCTACCTTCCTATACTCTGATGGAGATCCTGATAAGAAAAGTTATGCACGAGGCAGAATTGTGCAGCCATGGCGCGTGATATTGCTCAGGACAGGTTTCGGACATATGCCGGAAAGAGAATGGCGGGCTCAGGCCAGGCTCCTGCTAAAAGCGGCGTTGCTGAGGTACCTATTCAATCAAAAACTGGAGCTGACAAACCCATATAATAAGGTAAATTGAACGCTGGACTCGTAACGTACAGTCTCGTTGATTTAAAGCTACCCTACACCTGCAAAGTCCTGCACAAGTCTACCTACGCCTACTTTACTTTGGAGCCTCCAACGATTAGATTAACAGCAATCATGCAGCCAAAATCACATCCATGAGTCTAATTTGCCCTATTGTCGACCGAGTTGCGCGGACCAAAAGCCTTCCTGAATTTTCGGTCTACTAACATAGCCTTACCAATTCCTTTCGTAACTACGAATCTACGAATGCGACCAAGCTAGTCCATCTAAACACGCATCTGGTTGATCAACTCAGAAATGCTGACGTATTCCCTCACACAATGCCGGCTCTAACCATTCGCTTGAAGCACAGCGTGTACGCATCATGGATAGGAGAAATCTCATAGCCATATTCCCTCAGCTTCGTCACCAGCTTGGTCGTATCCAGATGGCAGTTGCTGCGTCCTGCCTTGAGAGTCTTGGCCTGCTCGTCCATACTGAAATTTTCGAAGGTGAAACTCGGTCGCACAATGTCTTTGAAGAGGTGCAAGACTTGATTGTGAGAGATCGTCCCCGGGTTGGTAAAGTTATATACGCCAACCTCTTTGTGCTCTGCCAGGAGAATTGCGGCGGGAAGCAGTTCGTGGAGCATGGTATGACTGTTTTGGACATCGACAACTCGCTCGTATCCCGTGATCTTTGTGACGAAGCTGCGTGGATGGAGGTCATCGCTTACTGGCATTCGAAGACGAAGAATGAGGCAGTTTTCGTAATGCTTCATGATCTACACAACTGTCAGCAGCGGAATACTGTAGCCTGGTTCCCGGCAGCTTACCGCTTCGACATGAGCTTTCGTCTCTGAATAGAAGCTGCCGAAGAAGTTTGGCTCGTCCTCCTCCTTAAAACCACATCCCCCGATGGGATGGGTATCGTCATATTGGTAGATGCAGCCCGTGGAAAAGACGGTACAGTGCACCCCTGCCTGAAAGCAGCAGTCCGTCAGGTTGAGCGCGCCAATGATATTGGATCGGACAGTCGTCTCTTTGTTGTCTTCGCACCAATCAACATTGGGCCTGCCAGTGCAGCCAGCTGCGTTGAGGACGTGCGTCGGCTTGATTCTTTCCAGCTCCTGGACGACCGCCTCACGGTTCTCCATGCGAACAGTGGTAGCATGCACGTCCTTGCCTTGGATCTGGAGTATAGACTTGAGGTACCCAGCGATCCAGCCATCCCCGCCCCAGATGAGGAAACGGAGTGGCTTACGATTCTTGGTTGAGGATTCGTCGTTGTCACTCGGCTCTTCCATTATAGGGACCGGGGCGTGCTCTCGACGTCGATGGAACAGAGTTTTGAGTTGCTGTCGGATCTTCATGGCTGGTAGGAGGCCGGAGCTGATATGAACACAGTAAGGTAGCCATCCGCCTGGAGCAAGCTACTTGGCCTGATGGCCGTACGACGTTCAAGGGAAGAATCCACGGCACGCTTTCTTCGTTTGCATCCGGAAGGCACATGTTGCCGGGCGCCTGACAACGATGTTGTCGCATCGAACATGCCTTCCTCATGTTGCTAAACCCCGACTCATACATCAATGAGCACGACAATTCAGTATCCTTGTATGAGCCGGGTCTTGACGGAAGCCATCGCTTCTGTATGGCAAATATACCACTCTGGCGTCATGGACAAAAAGACGAATATCAGACGCGCGGCTGGCAACTGGCACTGCAGAGCTTCTGCGGAGCCCGAAGCCCTAATCCTGAAGGTCACATCGGATGCTTCCCGTTGCGTCACGGACGGCTAGCTACTAGAACCACAGGCAGGCAGGGCGCCTTAGGAACCTGATAGGTAAGTCAGTCGAATCTACCTACCTACTGATTGCTGCGTATCGTGTACGGAAGTCGGGCCGTTTTCTGGCACCAGTCAAGCTTCGCGACGGCTGCTTGACCCGGTCACGGACGGCGTAGGAAGCTGTGCAAGATCAGGCGCTAGCCGCTCGGCATCGCACTGAACACTCTGCTTAAGATTTGTACGAGATGGTATGGCGGCCGTGGATACGGTGGCTGCCGGCCTCGTCGCTTGCTCAACGTGTACAGGTAAGCTATCGGGTGACTCCACCAGAGCAGCCAGTCGACCCGCAGCTGGCGACGCCAAGCAGGCCCGTCCCTTTAACTGTGAGACCGTGGAATCCAGAGACACACCACCTGGCAAGCTCGCTAGACGATGCATCAACTCCGAAGCTGATGCTGATGCCACGATGTCTAGCAAACGCGGCTCTCTGCTCGGTAAAAGGCACTCCACTGCGGGATGCAACGCGTTGAGCACAGTGCGCTAGGCGGCCTTTGTGGGCGGAGTCCAAGTCCACCTACGGACTGTCCAATCCCGCCTCGCGAATTCCAGGCTGTGTGGAACCAGGCAAATAACATGATTTTTTTTGGCAGAAAAGGAGCTTGGAGTGGCAGCGCGGCCTGCAGCTGCCCCCTGTGGGGTCGCAAGCTAAGCCGTCCCTCCACCGACGAGCCGCTGAGGATAAAATCTCCCTCTCTCCTCACCACCGCGATCACCTGTCAGGCGAACGACGAGAATTTGCGCGTGGAACCCGCGACCGCATCGCTCTGCTCGCATCACCTGGCTAGACGTCGCGTCTTGGTCGTCAATTGGGCCTCGCCCTTGACTTCGCCTGATCCTCTTCGCTGACGGTTGACGGCTCGCCAATTTTTACCTCTCCCCTTTTCACCCTCCAACTCGCTGCCCCTTAATTCCTCGCACGGCGTCGGCTGGCCGAGCAGCAAATATGGGCGCCCTTTACTACCTCATGCACCCGAACCAGCTGCGTTCCATGATTCAATGGTGCGTGCTGGTGGTGTTTGCGCTGCGAGACCGTCCGTGCTGACTTGCCGTACAGGAAGCTATGGCACAACCCTGTACATAAGCGTGACCCCTCGACAGAGTCGGAGACTCTCTCGGAATGCTTTCGCTTCTTGAATTTGACGAGTCGAAGCTTTGCGACCGTCATCCAGGAGCTCAACCACGAGCTTCTCGTCCCCATCACCCTCTTCTACCTCGTGCTGCGCGGCCTCGACACTATTGAGGATGACATGCACCTCCCCCTCAGCAAGAAGGTTCCGCTGCTGCGGGATTTTCACAATACAATGGAAATAGACGGTTGGCAATTCCACGAGAGCCAAGAAAAGGATAGAGAGCTGCTCGAGAAATTCGACGTGGTCATCACCGAGCTCAAGAAGCTCAAGAAGCCCTACTACGACATCATCAAGGACATGACCATCAAGATGGGCAATGGCATGGCCGACTATGCGGAGAACACGGAAATGATCAAGAATGGTGTCCAGACCATTGAGGAGTACGAGCTGTACTGCCACTACGTCGCCGGTCTCGTCGGCGAAGGGTTGACTCGCTTGTTCATATCGTCCGAGTTTGGCAACCCAAAGCTCGCCGAGCGACCCTCGCTGACCGAGTCTATGGGTCAGTTCCTGCAAAAGACCAACATCATCCGTGATCTGCACGAGGATTGGGAAGACGGCAGGCGGTGGTATCCCAAGGAGATCTGGAGCAAGCACGTGGACAAGTGGGAGGACTTGTTCGACCCCGGCCACCGCGAACAGGCCATCAACTGTGTCTCGGAAATGGTTCTGGATGCCTTGAAGCACGCTGAGGAGTGCTTGTTCTACATGGCGGGCATGCGCGAACAGAGCGTCTTCAATTTTGTGGCCATTCCCCAAGGCATGGCCATTGCCACGCTGGAGCTTGTGTTCCGGAATCCCGCCGTCCTGGAGAGGAACATCAAGATCACAAAGGGCGACGCCTGCCAAATCATGATCGAGTCGACACAGAACCTGTTCACCCTCTGCGAGGTATTCCGGAGATATGTTCGGCGGATACACGCAAAGAACGATCCTCGGGATCCAAACTATCTGAACATCAGCGTGCGGTGTGCCAAGGTATGCCGGCTGCGTCGCCATGAGGATTCATGACAAATGCTGACCCAGAAATAGATCGAGCAGTTTATCGAGACGCTTTATCCCAAGCAAGACCCCAAGAAGCTGAGCATCGAGAATGCCCAGAGACAGAAGAAAGAGCCGACCACGGACCCTGGGGAGACTCTGGTCATGTTTGGCATTGTGACCCTTGTCCTGGTCTTTGTCTCTGGCGTCATGGTAAGCGACGCTTCCGAGCATGCCCGTGAACGGTCTGAAGGCTGACTGTATACCTCCTTAGATCGGAACGGCGTTGTTCATGGGTGCCAAATTCCCTATCTTCACTGACCTGTTGAAGACGGCGAGCTCATTGCTCCCCGGCAACAAGCCACCTGCCATTACCGGTCGCGACGAGCTATAGAGGATCGCTGGCGGTTTGCCCATCTTCCTGGCTTAGAGCCCCCCTTATGCACGTATATACTTGCTTCCTTGACGAGACAACAGCCGGGAGTATATTTTTTTTTGGGTTGTACAACTTATGACGTTATTAATACCAGGCTTATGACAACCGGGCTTTCACGCTCGAACCAGACCCTTTGCGCATGTCCCTCAGCCAAGACGTGCCTTGAAGCAGAGACCCAGTGATTTCTCCCACCACGAACACAGCACGGATGTCAAATTGCAATTCAGTCCTTCAATGACTGTGGTTGTGCCGAAGAAGTGCTAAAATCGAACCTCATTACTCTCGGCTTCCCCTCACGGGGCGGCGCAGCGCGAGCTGTCAATCCAGGTATCTTACGGGATGACGCTTCGTTGGCGAGCGAACATGCATCGTTGAGTGCACACTGTATTTTCTTTTTTCGCGACCTCATCCATGGATGCGGGCAAGCGAGGCGGAGTACCCTCGTCCCCATGCCATTTGGTTTAGTGGCCTTTCATGGTCTCCATTGAATGATTCGACCACTCGACTCAGGTACGAAGTTGGTACGAGTACAACGTGTTTGAAGGAACGAAACAATTTGCGCAATATGTACAGTCAATGGAATACCCGCATCCCGGACCACACTTGGTCCTAGATTCCTATCCTTCCGAGGACACAGGACTCCACAAGACAGAGAAATGTATGCTCAGAATACATACACTTGATGGAGGGTGCCGGCTGTGGCATAGTCTCGTCACGTAAAAGCCCCTCCGCGTTTCGTCCTATGTGCTTCATGCTCCGTTTGATTGTCCAAATATGTGGCTAGCCAAAATTACAGTCTCTTCTATCTTCAACGCCCGCAATCGTGGCCTCTACTGGGTGTTGCCGTTGTTGGCGATGAGGTTGGTGGTGCCCGGGGTGTTGTTCTTGACCGAAGCGCCGGTCTTGGTGGCGAGGTTCTTGATCAGGCTATCGACCTGAGCGGGATCGTTGACGTTCATGAGAGCCATGAGGTAGGCCGCCAAGCCGGCGACGTGGGGGGAAGCTGCGCGAACGTGTCAGCTACGTCAAATCCTTGCGGCAGTGAGCGGTAAGGAGTCTTACCCATGCTGGTTCCGCTCAGCGTCTTGGTGTCGGTGTCGGAGGCGATGCCGACCGAGAGAACGTTGACACCGGGGGCGAAGATGTCGACGCCCTGGCCAAAGTTGGAGAAGCTGGCCTTGCCGTCGTTCTTGGCGTCGATGGCACCGACGGTGATGGCGCTGGGCGCAGAGCCGGGAGACGTGTTGGCGGTGTCTTGCTGTGGTTCAGAGTCAGCCAGTCTGTCACTTAACGGGCGCGCGAGTTGCAGTCTCAACGTACGTTCTCATTGCCAGCAGCAACGACGGGGACGATGCCGGCATTGCTGACGGCCTGGATGGCGCGGTTCAGGGCCTGGGAGAAGGAGCCGCCGAGGGACATGTTCATGACGGCCTTGCCCTGGATGCCGCGCTTCTTGACGTCGTCAACAACGAACTGCATGCCGTTGAGGATGGCGGAGTTCTGGCCGCGGCCCTGGGCGTCGAGGACCTTGACAGCCATGATGTTGGCCTTCTTGGCAACGCCAAAGGTGGCACCGGCGATGGTTCCCGCGACGTGGCTGCCGTGGCCCTGCTCGTCAGTGTCGACGTTGTTGACAAAGTTGGCAGCAAAGGTGGCGCGGCCCTCGAACTCGGAGTGGGTGACACGGACACCGGTGTCGACGACGTAGGCAGTGATGCCCGCGCCGGCAGAGTCGTCGAAGACGTAGCCCTGAGCACCGGCCTTGCCGTGGGCGAGTCGGTTCAGGCCAGGCGGGGAGTTGGTCTGCATGATGGTCTCGCTGGCGGTCACCCAGTGGTCGGCCTCGATGTAGGCGACCTCATCCGCGTTGTTGATGTCCATGATCATGGAGTCATCGGCATCGAGAGCCATGGCGCGCCATTTGTTCATCTTGAAAGTGTGCACCTCGGTAGACAGCGGGTTGCCCTCGAGACCTCGCTTGCCCAGGTTGCGCTTCTGGATGGCGGCGGTGAAGCTGGCCTGCTTGGCGTCGATGGCATCGTCGTCGAAGGTGCTGTTGTAGACGACAATGTAGCGGTTGGGGATGATGTCGTGGGCGCCAGCGTTGACGATGGGGATGTTGGAGGCGTTGGTCCCCCTACGGTCAACGACGTAGGGCGGCTGGGCGTTGCTCCCCCTACCCTCGACGACGTAGGGCGGCAGGGCGGCCGCGAGCGGCGCGAGGTACAGGAAGAGGCTGAGAAGAGACGGCGCCATGATGAGCAGTGCAAGCCGTGAGCTGGATTTACAGGGAAAGAAAGTAAAGATCGACAAGATCGAAAGTCAATGGACAAGTAGAGTAAGGTAGTTGGAACCAGTTCCTGCCGGCAAAATGAATCGTGGACCTCTAGTCGGCCTGTTCAGAGTTCGAGCGTCTGCGAATGGAGTGTACTCGTAGCGAACGACAAGCCCCGGGCGATCAACGCTCCTCGACGAGGTGAAAGAGAACGGATGTTGAAAGGAATGGTGGTGAATGTCTCTGCCTGAGAGGAACAGACAGGCAGCATATATAGAAGAAGAGAAGCAGAAGCAGAAGCAATAACCCCGAAGAGGTTAGATACGAGTAATAAAGAGTAAACCGGACGGGGCGGGCTAAGAACAAGGAGAATGACCGAGGTGGGTAAATACAACATCAAGGAGAAACAAGTATGCAGATGGGAAGATGACCGAGGGAACGGAGATCACAGCGAGCATAGTAAGCGGTTTTAGCCCAGCAGCCATGCTTCCAGCACCCAGGGGCCGCGACTCCAAGCCATCTATTCCTGGTATGCGAAGCGTTCACACGCCGCGGGACATGATGCGCCTCGGCGGCGGCGCAGAGCCGCGCAGGGATGGTGTCCAAGACGGGTGGAGACTCGGCAGGGGCTTGCCTAAACGCTAGAGGTTTGACAGGGCAAGGGGGCGGCTCTGCGTTTCGAGTTGGAGGCGCGCGGCCAAGGCGGTGGGGTACGGGCCGCTCTCAAGGCAAGGCTGGATGGCTCGCCGACCCTTGTGCGCTGCCAAGCTCAAACGCCGGCGGGAGCTGGGATGCTGGAAAGGGGTGATTGGCCGGCGGCCGTCGACCATCGGCGCGAGGGCCACCAGTGGGTGGTGGCTCTATTTTCACCGTATTGGTGTTTGTCGCGAAGTCGACGACAACCCGATATTCGCTTGTAGCGGAACTGCTGCTCAACGGGCAAAGGAGAGAGACAGCCTTGCCCTCATCTACACGGCAACCAACACGATCAAGAGCGGGTGGCTGTGCAGCATCGCCATGCGTGGCCCCCCGTGGGGGAGTTCGGGGTGACGGTATTTTTGTTCAATTTTTTCTTCTTTTACCCGACAGGGATCGGGCAACAAGATGACATTCCAAGGTAGAGACGATCCTTGGGTTCCTTGTACGTAGCGCTTACCAGGGAACGGAGTGTAATTGCGAGGAGTAGAGTTAATTACTCGACCCAGCATGCAGGTGATGACTTGCTTGTTCGCACCCCAGACTAGAGACGCGCCAGGCTCGGAGACCTCAACCGGACCGCCGTACACCCCACTGTAGCACCTTATGCTTTGTTTCAAGCTTGTTCTGCACTGCTTCGTCAACAACTTGTCACCGACTGCCAAGTCTCCCATGCCTCGGGCTTGCTTTGCATCGGTGGGCTTTCGCGCACCGCTGCAGATCTCGCGACCGATCCAGCAGAGCCAAAAACGTCTTCGTCGCTCCGCTTGAAACACATCCAGCATCGTGAGCCTGAGCTTCGCGGCGTCCCAGCGACGACGGGCGACGACCAATGAGGGGCCAAAGGGCCGAGATTCGTGCGGCGGCGCGCCCCACGCACTGGAAACCGGAGGCGCTTTGCCGTGGGAAGGGCGCTTATCCCTGGCGCTAACCGGGCGAGCGTGTCATTGGCTTGGCCGCCGGCCGCCTCCAACGTGAAACGCGCTTGACGAACAGAGCCAGACGTCCCGAGGCCTCTGGGACACCTTGGAGCGCGCCGCGCATGCGGACGACGGACTCTCAAGTTGCCGTTTGCTGCTGTCTACTGGTGACGCGGCCGGGAGAGGGCTGAGCTCGGCGTTTGCTTGTCCTTTTGAGCAGCAGACGGGCTCTCACGACTCACTCACCGATGAGGTCCTTTTTGTGGCATCCGAGAACGTTGCCTGTCGCATGATGATGACCTACAATTGACTTTCTCGTTCGAGGTGGAGATGGTGGCTGTCGACATTCGATCGGGGCGGCGCCACACGGGACCCTGTCTCGAATCTTCACCGCTCGACGGCCCAGTCGTCTAGACTCCTGCGGTATTGACGACGACGGCCGCTCAGCCGTTCGTCGTTTCTCCAAGGAACGCCCGCATGAGTCGTCAACTTGTCACATTTGTCCCGTCGATATCTATCTGGGTGGCCCTTGCCGTCTCGTCTTCTCTCATATTAAGGTGCCTCAGTGTCCTTCGCCGCAGGCATTACATGCGTCCGTCAATGAGAGCCCACCCGATGCACCTGCGGTGCGGCACATCAAACCAGACACCCTTGTCTCGAGACAAGGTTCCTGGCTGCATCCTGGCACGCACTCGATCTGGCTGTGCGCGTGTTCAAAGGTGACCAAGGCCAAGGTGAGTGAAAGTTTGAACGGGCAACCAGGGGTAGAATCACCTGGCAGTGCGCACAGAGATTCCATCTCATGTCTCGCGTTTGCTTCATCCTGTGCGGGACATGCATGGTTCTTCGTGGATCATCAATCCTCGGCCGGGATGTGCGGTGATCCCAACGTGGAGCTGGTCGGCCATGCCGGCAAACGTGTAAACAAAGGTGAGGACTTCGGATCCGCCCGCAGGCTTGAGATTGAGTTGCGCCGACGCGGCCTCCTGGCAGGTTTGGGAAGTATGCCCGTGAGCGCGAGGCCTGGCGATGGGGTTCCAGGGCGAGCGTGTACCTGAAACGGACGTAGCTTCCTTTCTGGGTCGACGGCAGACATTTCAGGAGATATAATGTCGTCACGCGCCGCCTCGAGCAGAGCGTAAATATCGAGTCATTTGCCCGCCGATCACCAGACAGTGACGACGAAGCTTTTGCCATGCTCCAGATGGCTCGAGCTCAGTAGGTAGGAAAGGGTGGGTGCGAGCTTCGACCATCCCTGGACAACTGATGCATTTATTGTCTCCTTCCCTCCCTCTTTCCCGTTTTCTTACTCACGCGGTCGAGGTTAATTCAGGAAGCAGACAGAGGCAGTGACGTCGGCGAGGCAACTTTCCCAAACAGCATTGTTCAGGGATTTTCGCTCTGACAACTGGAGTGACGGGTGAGCTGTTTGCGTTTCGTCTCCCAACTACCTTATTATGCCTGGAGCAGCACCTCTCATCACCTACCAGTGCTATCGTCCTGCGTGGGGAAGAATCTACTCAGCACTGGGACAGGTTTCCAAGTAATATCTATTCCTTGCATTCTCTTGTAAACACCACTTCTGAAGAATTCGCTACGCTGCAGACATGCGGATTTGTCGTCAGCGAATTAGACGGATCGTTGCGCCCCAAAATATCATTACCGTGGCATGGCACCTGCTCCTCCAAGGTGGCTGGCTTCGCGTCGATTTTCTCTCGTGATGCGTAGATACGCTGGCTCTAGTGCGGCCAACCGCTGCTGTCCGTCCGCGATCGCGCACCGACGTTCAGGGGCTGAGATTTCCAGTCTCTTTCTGGAGCAGGATGGCGGACTGGAGCTCGTTTGCCTCAGTCGACACGTGCAAAGCATCGCAACAGTAAGCTGTGGCCGCCCCTAGCAGTACAAGGAGACGGTGAAGCTCGTATGCAAAACGGCGACGGGAAACGATCCTGCTCGGCACTGCAGCGTCGAGGAGCATCGTCAGCAACCGTAGAACGAAATGGTACGTCTACCATCCTGACCAGTCGTAAGACCACCAAGCGACCTTGTAGTTCGCGCCACATTACCATCTTGCGATGCAACACCGGACCTCACGTCGTCGTCGTCGTCGTTGACGATGCACGGCCACGGAATGGCGGGTTCCCGCGTCGCCGAAAAGGGCGAGGCGCTGTCGCTCATGGCTGGCAGCTGTCGGGTAGTGGGGCGCGGGCTCTGAGTGCCGAAGCCTGTGGGGCCGCGGCAGCCCGAAGGAGCGGCACGCCCAGGGGTCCAATCGCGCCCTACGAGGCGTCGTTACGTCCTCGCTGCTGCTTGCTGCAAGCGCTGCGCAGCCAAATCAGGGCACGCATCTGCAAATGGGCGCGTCCCCGTGGCAGTGCATATGTGGTGACGGTGTCCGCCGTCAACGGCATGTCTTTGGCTCTGCAGCCTCCAGCCCCCATCGCCTCCAGAAATAGGATAGGTAACCTACCTGAGGTACTAATCAAGGTAAATATCAAAGACACGCAACCCCCCGCTGCGTATCATTCCCCGCCGGGAGGCCCTGTGCATGCTGATGCTGCAGCCGGCCGCGCTTGGCGAGGAAAAAACGCCATCCTGCGTCGCGGGTGCACGGCATGCAGCTGCACACGTTGCTCCCTCGCCTGGGGCTGTGCTTGCGTCCAAATTTGTCTTCGTCGGGCATCCTCTGCGCTGCTCGTCTCTGCCCTGCCCTGCCCTGCCCGTTGCCAGCTGTTCACTCTCCTCGTCGTCGACGTCGTCTTCACCTGCAGCCTCCTCCACGCCCGTCCGCGCGCATCGACATTGCGGCTGAGCCGTCTCGCGAAGTCATTTCTGCCTGCATGAGCGTCCGCCGCCACGCGTGCATCTCCTCTGCGCGCGAGAAACAGGACACGCGACCACCGACGAGTCGCCGCAGCGCTTTGGGACCGCCTCGTTGGCACCTGGGCTTGGCTTCTGGCCGGTGACACCAACCACGGACACAGCCTAGCTCGCTCGATTGCCTCCACTCTCTCGAGATTATCGGTGGAGGGCTGATCCGCACCTCCGCAGAGTCCACACTTCTAATTGGGGCTTCCCGCACCCGGCCGACCACCTGCAACAGCCTTGGGCCCGAGCAGCGACTCCCGGTTAGATTGCGGTTGGGACCTGGTGGCTGGGCGTGAGACTCTCGCCTTCTCCCTCTCCCTACTCGCTCGGCCCTGGGCTGCGTTGCCTCTAGACCGCCAACCAACTGCCGAATCTAGTCCGTATTCGCCTGCGAATCGAACCACTTCCCTCCCTCGAAACCTACGAAACCCGTTGTCCGACTTCCCCTCACCTCCTCGCCGTCAACTTGGCCCGGACGATAATGCACACGCGCACCGCTGCCCCAACACCCACGCCAGCCTCGTAGAAACACGCCCCGGCAGCGATGGATGATTCCGCAGGCAGCGCATTTGACGGCGAGGGACAGGTACCGCCGCCCCCCATATACGAGTACTCACAGCCGCGGGTGGCGGGCCGTCGGAGCAAGGAGCCTGTGACAAGCGCCGACGCTGATTTCTCGTCCCTCATGGCAGTCTCCATGATGGACATGCCCAAGACTCTCAGCTCGACCTCCAGCCCGGTTTCCCCAGGTCATCAGACCGGCCTCCAAGCCGATCAAGTAAAGGAGTCCTCCGCTCTTGTTCCTCCTGCGCGACCGAGCAGCACGCCCTTTCCACATCTCGAGAACCGCAGCCCGCACGTCTGCTGCCTTGGCGGATCCGATACCGATAACAATGAAACCTGCTCCGATGCATCGCTCTCCTTCCTGGGCGACGAGGCCACGTCCGGATGCCGTCAGGCCACGAATGAGGCCAAGAAATTCCAGGAGCTACCCTTGGAAGTGCACGAGGCTGTGGTGGACCAACTCTTTGGCTTCAGCATTTCTCCGACTTCGAGCAGTGCCATGCGGATTTCGAACATGACACGGAGCTGGGGCAGCGCGCTTCGCCACTCACGCAGGCGCGAGCTCTCCGATCTTGCACTCGTAAACAGGCGGTGGACTCATTTGATTCAGCAGAGACTGTACCGTCACATCAAGCTGAAGGCTACCGTCGACTTCGTCGAAGAGGCCATTGTGCATTTTGCCAAGCACAAGCTCCTCGCGCAATACGTCAAGCACATTGAGATTTGGTTTCCCGTTTTCCAGCCCATGTACGGCCCGCTGGCCTCGTCGACGACTCTGACTCTGCCGACAGTGACCACCACCGGCCTCACGAACGCGACCTACATCCTTCCCGAGAACAACTGCACCGTTGAGGAAGTGTTTCAGTTTGTAAGCGCGATGCTGCCTGCGGCGCAGGTTCTGACCCTGGAGGGTGGCGAGCGACGAAAGGCGCCCAAGGTGGCCCACTTCAACAAGCGAGCTGTCCAGCGAGAATCTACACCGCATTTCCAACCCATTGAATCTGTGCGAACATTGGTAACAAGGGGCCAGTGGAATCTGATGCGAAGCAACTCCGATTTCTGCATCATGCTGCAAGCGTTGCCGAACCTGGAAGAGTGGCAGGGCTCGTACAGCAAACCCAAGTCCAAGACTTACATCACTCTGTCCGACTACCTTCCGTCGTTGCCCGTGCACGTCACGAAGCTGAGTCTCTGCATGGAAAACGACTACCGCAGGGAAGTCATCACGCCATCGTTCTACTCCAAGGTTGCCACCAAAACGCACATCTGTGCCAGCATGGGCGAGGTCCTGCCGCACTTGGAGCACTTTTCGTACACTGGTCGCGTGTGCCATAAATTCTTTGATTCGGCGGCGCGCTTGAGCAACCCTTTGAACTCCAGGCTCAAGTCCGTCGACTTGACCGTCAAAAACTGTTGTCGTGATCCGGATAGAGAGAGCAGCTATCCTGGTTCCGGCTCCGGTATCCACGAAATGGGCTTCATCGATGCCTTCGAAGAGCTGGTTCTGTCAGCAGTCCGGTTGCTGGAGAAACACAAGGGACTACGGTACCTGAGGATTCGCTTCGTGGATCTGGGTAAGACGTCCCCTACAGCCGTCATCACGTTTGCCTACATGAGCACTGACAGATCTCCGCAGACTCCCTCCTACCACCTTTGAACCCTTATTTTCTGCTCAAGCAGAATGAATGCTCGGGCGTCTGGAGCGACTGCATCGTGACTGAAATGGCAAGGGTGCGGCCCGAAGCGTCCTTTGCAGAGCTGAGTGAGAGCTTTGGCGACATTGTGTACAGCAAAGAGGGAAGGATGGTCATGACGGAGAACCCACCGCGAAGTCGAATACTGTCGTTGAGGCTCAGCAACTATAAGGCTCTTGCCAACCGAATGACGATACAATAGGTGGCTTGCCTCGAACAAGACGAAATGGCACAATAAGGGAGCTCCCCAGAAGCAACGGAGCCGGACTTCCCAGCCAGGGAGTCCATCTCACACTCAAGAAACAGCTTAGAATCACAAGGAGGCGGCTTCTAGCACATTATTGCCCAAAACCAAGGAAACAGCATTGGGCGGGAGACCGGAAGGCGTTCAGGACACATGGATACAAGGCCCGGGGATTTTGGACCGTATATTTTTCTCTTGCAATCTGTTCAGACGTGGAACTAGAGATGGACGCGGGCGCTTGTTTCTGACCCTTATATAGCTTTGAGGAGATAGCAGGCGAGATAGATACCCCTTAATGAATTGCCGTTGTTCTTTATCACATGCAATGCTTGTAACAGTTCGAAGCGGCTGCACGTGTCACTTTATTGGCAATTATTATTGCTGATGATGCCGAGGGTTACATGCTTTCGTATATTTATGACCAGCTACTCAATATGCGCTTTTGAAGCAGCTTGCGTCGCCGACCATCCAACTCCATCGCTGATGATGATGCCCAGGATCCAGCAGTTGACGAGAAAAAAGAACAAAGAAGAGAGCCACAGCCCTGGAAAGAAGGTGCTGTGGCCGAGGAACTCTAGCTGGTAGCCCTGCTGCAACCAGGCGGCCTGAGAAACGACCCAAAGGACGAGGGCTGAGATGCCCACCACGGGCCTGCGCAGGAGGGACGAGCCTGGCAGGTAGAGCGGCAGGAATATCATGTACCAGAGAAAGTACTGCAGGCTTATTGAGCGTCGATGCGTGAGATGTGAAGGTGTATGTCTCGGCTTACCTGCGAGGTGCAGACTTTGTTAAAGGTGACAAAGGCAAAGGTCTGGGCCATCATGGCCGTGGCCAGGTCCTTCTTTGCAATGGCGAAGGGGATGAGAAAGCAGGAGAGTAGTAGCTGCGGGATGAATGCGAGAGATTCGGTGCGCAAGGAGGGTGAAGATGAGGGGATAGCGGAGGCGAGGTAGAGGAGAACGTTGTACGGTGAGAAGTTGTGACGGTGGTCGATGCGAGTGACGTGGTGGAAGTAGGTGTGAATGAGAAACGGAGAGCCGTATCTGCCGGAATGTTAGATGGAAATTTGGCTCGAGAATGGACAGAGCGCGGCGCAGGCCTTACATTGAGTACATGAGGATGTTCAGGCCCGTGAAAACGGCCAAGCTGACGGCGGCGAGTCGGACCCTGTCGGGCGAGCAGAAGTTGACCAAGGACCGCGCGAGTGAAGATGCTGATTTCGCACCCCTGGCCTTGACCCTGCCCATCTTCTCATTGTCCATCCACCACACAATGGCCGGTGCGTAAATGAAGGGGTAGATCTTGAAATGCACCGCGAGGCCCAGCACCATACCCGCCAGCCCGACCCGCCTCTCCTCGACCGCCCACAGCAAGGCCATGGTCAGCACGCCGAGCAGGCCCTCAGAGCTTCCACGCGTGCTGATGGTGGCGACCATGGGGTTCCACAGCCAGAGCGCCGCGAAGCCGCCCGCCGTCTCGACATGCATGCCGCGGCGGCTCAGGACGCGCAGGATGAGCCATCCGGCGAGAAGATCGGCGGCGGCGAAGACGACCTTGCCGAAGGCAAAGGTCGAGGGGCGCGCCGTGGGCAGCAGCAGCCAGGCGAGCAGGGGCGTGTAGCGGTAGGTGTCGCGGGCGTAGGGGCTGGCGCCGCGCGAGACGAGGCGCGCGGCGTCGGTGAAGACGAGGTAGTCGATGTCGGTGTACTTGACGGCCGAGTGGGCGTCCTGCCAGGCGCCGTAGAGGAGGAGGACGAGGCGGAGGAGAGTGGCGAGGAGGAATAGCGGCGCCGGGCGGAGGAGAGGCGTCAGCGCCATGATGGGCTGGCGATGCGGACGAGTTTGATGAGATATGTGAGAGGATGAGATGAGACTCAGCAGTGGACACGTGTCGATGCTGCTCAACTCATTGCTCCCGGCGGCCGAGGAACAATCCACAGATGCCCTGATCCCTTCTCTCGGGTTCCGTTCGAGGTGCGATGTCCCCCGTCTCACAATGGACCGCTTTCAATGGTTGCTTGAGATTGCGAGGTGAGGTGAGAGCGGGCGTGTCCTGTAAAGTAGGTGCCGTCCAATGAGCCGCGTCGCTGTTGCCAACTGAATTCTGCGTCCGCCGAGGGGCACGCCAGGGGTGCGTCGTAGCGCGGCTCCACCTTCAACCTCAGCTGTCGTCGCGCCCGACAACTCACATGGCCGAAACCCAACTTTCCAACACCGCAGGCGTCTCAATCAGACGTAAAAAAGGCCCCAAAAATGTCGGCAGGCTCTAAGAGAGACCGCGATGGCAATGCCCGCGCCAGAACAGCGCCGGATGCGCCCCGCGGCAGGTTCCACGACATGTTCGAGCAGTTCCGCGATGAGCTCGACGAGCACCACGACCGCAGGGAGAGGATCGTCAAGGCGAGCCGGGACATCACTGCACACAGCAAGAAGATGTGAGTTTAGCTCTAAAGACTGGACCGGAGGTCTCGTGACTAACCAGAAGCGCGCAGCATCTTCGCCCTGCAAAGGTAAACTTTCGCCGTTGAAGGTATTTGCGATGAGAAGCTCACCTTTAACTTTTTCCAGGGTCAAGACGCTCAACCAAGAGTTCCCGCAACACATGCAAAAGGACGTGGACACGCGCATGGCCGAGATCACCAAGCTGCTGCAGTCGGTCGCGCCGGACCTGCAGTCCATCAACCGCCACCGCTACACGTGGTCGATGCGCTGCCTCGAGGAGCTCGTCGAGGCGCTCTCCTTCTCGCACTACCTGCGGTGGCAGACGCTCATCACGCCCGCCGAGGCGCAGGCCGCCGTGCCGGCGGGCGTGACCCTGACGCCGCACGACTACATGTACGGCGTCTTCGACCTCTTCGGCGAGCTGATGCGCTTCGCGACGGTGCAGCGCGGCCAGGTGCTCGGCGACGACAGGGACGCCGGGCGCAGGACGATCCTGCGCGACATGCAGGCGCTGGGGTGCGCGTTCGAGATGCTGCCCGAGGTGCCGGGCAAGGAGTTCCGCGGCAAGATGGAGGTGATGCGCCAGAGCGTGCGCAAGGTCGAGAACCTCGGCTACGGGCTGGTGGTGAGAGGCAGCGAGCGCCCGAGTGGCTGGGTCCCGGACATGAAGGACGAGGCGCGGGATATGGTGGACCCTGTATGATTTGTGCTGGTGGACTATGGGCCGGGGCTGTAGGGATCTCTGTGGACATGCAGGAACGGAACCTGTGGAGAAGAGCATATGCCGAATATGGTTGTGATTGTTTATTGGCGGCCGTCTCATCGCCGAAGAAGCCACAGGGGCAGGTGACCTGCTAATGAGGTAGTTTTAGACTGCCCCTGATAGCAGGACTCTGTCACAGTTCGAGTCGTTCGAAGCATGATGCGAAGCTTGAATCTGGGGAAACGCCTCCAGCAACATTGCTTCATACTTAATTCATGATATCCTTTCACCACGCAACCATATCCGCAGCACATTGTCGCTGCAAGCGATATCGAAGACTAGATCAGATGGTCGTGCCAATCGCCTTGATTCCGCCAAGCAGCCACCAAGATGGAGCGCCGCTGTAGTCTGGGCAGGGGGCGCCACTTCAGGGCAAACAGTCGTGGGAACCAACGGATGCAATCCGCAACTCAGGTACTGGCGCCTGGCGTAATTCTGTAAATCAAAGAAGCACCCACAGGTTTTCGTATATGGTGAAGCCTTCGACGGGCTTCTTTTCGGCGTAGCAGGAGACACTCAGGGCACTGATCGGGAGGTTTTCGTGTTTCTATGTAATCCACGCTACCTCGGCGTTGTAAACAACCCACTACTCGTGCTCACACAACCTCAAGATACCACTCAAATCCCCTGTCTCGCCGCGGGTTCCTCTCGCTCCAAGCCCTTGTTTGCCTTGTGACAGCTTCACGGCAATCTTCACTCTTCCTAATCAGCTTTGGGCTTGCTGAGCGTCCTCTTTGCCAACGTTACTGGTGAATATCTGGAGCACTTGCAAACGCCTGCTGAAGCTGTTCTCCCTCTTAGCGCTTGAGGCATCCGCCATCGCTAAAGTGCTTCGTTTGCTTTTTTCTTCTCAACACCTCCTTCATTTCTCTTCAACGCACCTTCTTCCGCTGCACCATGGAAATAACGACCAAGTTTACCTACGGGGAGGCGTTGAATGGTAATAACGAACTCTTCGCCGCGGGCTACACCAGCACGAACGGCACTACGACGAGCCAGGACAGCTCCGACTCTGGAATCGATTCCACTATGCGGTTGTTGAAACAGGAGCCTGGATCTTTTGAAGAATTCACCAGCACCAACCATGCTGCGACGGCTCAGAATCACTCAACCCTCAACGATGAGGAAATAATGCAGTATTTGTCGCATGGGCTTGGATCGACCTCGAACCTGGCCCTTCCCCCGCCTCATGGGCTCCCCAACACAGCGGACTCTGGCTACTTCTTCCAGGCGCGAGAGGGAACCATGTGCGCCAGATCAAGCTTTTCTATCGCGACGAGAGCGCGTCGATACTTTTACGGCAGCATGCACGTCGAGTGCTTCGACCCGCTCATGTCCTCTGGATCGCTGCCCATCATCCTCGTACATGGAGACTTTCACACGGGCCAGGTAGGTTGCTCCCTGGCTTTGTCCCGGAGACGAGACATTTGATTAAGTGCCACGGCAGATCTGGTTGACCAAACCCGACGGCGGTCCAGGCTGGGCCTCGTACTTTTGCAGCCAGGGAACGCGCGTATACGTCGTGGACCTGCCTTCTGCTGGACGCTCCCCTGTCGAAATCCAGCCTTCAGGGCATGCTCAGCCGTCAAAACCGGCGGTCACTTTGGAGGCGGGCCAGGTGGAACGAGAACTCACAGCGCCGGGGAAGCAGGCAACCGAGGGCTGGGCCGGCGTTCGAAATCACTTCCAGTGGCCGGGAGTAAGTCACTGAGCCTGCTCGCCTCTGCGAAAGCTCGGACAAAGCTAATATTTCGCAGACGGGTCAAGCTGGAGACGTCATCTTCGACAATTACTGTGCTTCGCTCGTGCCGCTCCAACTCACCAAGGTTGAGCGACAGACCCTGGCACGGAATGCTCTCGCAAGCCTCCTCGAGCGCACCGGCAGGGCCGTCCTGGTCGGCGAGGGTACAGGCGCAACCATGGCGTGGCTAGCTGCGGACTGCCGCCCGGACCTGGTGGCTGCGGTGGTCGCCGTCGAACCGGCCGGACCACCAGCCGGCACCGCCGCCACAATCACTAAAGGAGCGCGACGTTACAGTCCGCACGTCACATTTGATATCACCCTCCGACCATACGGACTCGCGGAGATCCCCTTGACCTACGATCCCCCCATCGAGGAACCCAAGGCAGGGTCTGCAAACGGAAACGGCGAAATGGCCATTGACCTGGTGAAGATGACATGGCCGGATAACATGGCGTCCTGCTTCCTGCAGCGCTCGTGCGAAATGGCCTTCCCGGACATGTCGCCAGAAAAGTACCCGATAGCGGTGCCGCGAAAGCTCAAGAACCTCTGCAAGATGCGGCACGCCGTCGTGACAGGCCACGCGAGCTCGCACTCGAAATACGACTGGGCCACGATCGAGTTCATGCGCCAAGCCGGCGTCAGCGTGTTCAACATGGGCCTGGAGACTTACAGAATCTTCGGCAACGGACACCTCATGTTCCTAGAGAGAAACAGCGACGAGATTGCCAGCCTCATTAGCCTCTGGATCAACATGAACGCGAAGAACGAGCCGGAAGAGCTTGACTAGGCGCGCGCTGTGACTTGCGAAGAGGGCGACAGGCTGGTCGTGGGAGGAACTAATGGCGAGCGGAGATGGAGACATGCGGCGGGAACTGTGCTGGGAGTCACGACAGATTGGAAGACTTGCAGGGCTGGATCGGCGGAAGGGTTTGGACGGGTTTGGACGGGATCTCGCGATGCTATTGAGTTTCGATATCCGCATATGGGAGTTCAGCAAAGTGGGGGCGAATGGAGTCAATGGACATCACGATGCTATCGAGTTGCGACAGCCAAGTAAGAAGCTCAGGAAAAGGGGATCGAATGTACACTACGATGCCGCTGGGTTTCGATTGCCCAATATAGGAGCAAGAAATGGGAGCGAATGGACATGACGGTAATATTGGGCTTCGTCGAATATGGAGGCGAGGAAAGAGGTAACAAAATGGCATCTTCATTAATCAGGGTAATGGGCGATGGTCATCGGTTAAGAAGACGCTAAAGATCTTCGAAAGACCATCTGCAATACATTCCTGTAATACATATTAGCTAATAAAGAAGGCTCTTATAGCTCAGTCCGAATCAACTTACGGATTGTTCCGACATTGTAGAGTCGAACCTCTTCCAGCTGATTTTCTCCTCATTACCTAGCCCTCTGATCGCCGCCGCTAAATCCACTGAGCTTTCCCCCTGTACTTGGTGGACCAGCTTTAACAAAGCTACAAGTTCTATCCTAGGGATGAAAAGCATAGATAAGTCGCCAGTCCGTTTTGGCAGCGATGGTAGGACGATACGGTAGCTTTCGCGAAATGGATTTGCAGTCAGCGTATCAACTTCGGGGGGACACTCTGAAAGGACGTCTACGATATCGATCGATAGCTCGCTCTCTTCCTCTGCAACAACGACCTCCTGGTCGGTTTCGGGCCCAGAATCAGTTTCTTCTTTTTCGGATTCGTACCATGTGAACCGAGGGACTATTATTTTTGTATCATGGCTGGCGCTGGTGCCAGAGCTGGCAGGAAGAGCAAGGCTGCGGAATAACCGTCTGCGGAAGTCGCTGGCGTCTTTACCGCGCTTGGCGACATACCAACCATCATATGGGCCCCAGGTTCCTCCATACCAGCGCTGCACGGTCCCCAGAACTTGGTGGCCGCGTCGTTGGACAGGACTTAGCGTTAGTAGGCAAACTGCGCGTACAAAACCATCCTCATCGATCCCGGCCTGTTCTGAGCCGCTGTCTGGCGCTGGAAAGGGGTAGAATGCATGCGAGCTGCAGACTCTGAAAAGCAGCGCAGGTATATTCGGTAACTCATCGACTCCGATTTCAGAGAGCCTCTCCGCAAGCAGACGCTTGAATATCGCCTCGGAGAGGTCTGCGTCTCATATTAGCCTCGGATTCAGAGCAACTCGCCATAACCAGCCATAACCTACATCCGTTCTCTAGGTCGCGTAGTCTACAGAATGACTGTCTGATGTCTTCTACTACGGTAGGTTGAACAGACCGTCTGAAACTGATGAGTCTCTCGGATAGCTCCTCCGTGTACCTCTGGTAAACGGCGACTGGACTGGATTAGAACGAGCTCAGATGCCGCCTTACTTTGAACCTCACCTTGGCTCATGAGACCTCGATCCAGGAAGTCTTGAACTCTTTCTTTGGAGGTTCGACGGCGTTCGTCAAGTCCATACTTGTCGAAACTTTCAGAGCTAATGATGCAGTCTGGTTCTATATCCATGATTGCGACGTTGATGACCTGGTGTAGAAGCGTTGCTGTCGATGTGCACGAGGTCGTCGAGGCGCAGGTTGAATGCGGAATGCCGATTGGCCACATTGCTAGCAACGCCCCATATATTTCATGTCCGTGACCGTGAATCTCGACATATGAGTCGACGTCTCTGCAGAGCGCACAGCCTTAGCTTCACCTGCATCATGCACATTTCAAGCGCAACATGACAACCGTCTTTGCGAATTCAACGGACGCCCAAGCTCGGGACATGTTCTTCGCCGACGACGACTCCCGCTGGCAGGCGGTGCGGTCGCGCGACGCCGTGGCCGACGGCTTCTTCGTCTACGCCGTCAAGACGACAAAGGTCTACTGCCGGCCCATCTGCAAGGCGCGGCTCGCGCGGCGCGCCAACGTGTGCTTCTACGCGACGGGCCAGGAGGCCGCCGCGGCGGGCTTCCGCGCGTGCAAGCGCTGCAAGCCGGACCAGGGCGTCTTCATGCCCGAGGAGCGCGCGGTGCGGCAGATCCGGGCCTTTGTGCGCGACAACACGGACCAGCGGCTCAGCCTGCGCGAGATGGCGGCGCGGACGGGCCTGTCCAAGTGGCACTTCCACCGCGTCTTCAAGCGGTGCGTCGGCGCGACGCCGGCCGAGTTCCTGCGCGCGCGGCAGGCGGATGGGGAGGGCGGCACGGCGTGCTGGCTGCCGGGGGACGAGCTCTACGAGGGGTTCGGTTTCGGAGACTTGGATGGCCTGGGCTTTGGGACGGCGGCGGTGTCGAGCGAGAGCGCGTCGACGGCGGGCGAGGCCACGACGGCGAGCGGCGGCTCGGGCAGCCCGCTTTCGCTGGATGACCTGCTGGCCTGGCCGGAAGAGGAGCCGTGACGGCTTATTACTCGAACGAACTTCCTAGAACGTCGACCAAGGAACGAAACACGGAACACGAAGCCCGCAGCTCATCCTGGGCTGACGAACAGAGAGCTCCCCATTGGACCGGGCTGATCTTGGTCACGACGGCAGCGTCATCCGGGGACTGCGGACCAACCCGGCCAATCCAATCGCCCCGAGAACCTTGATGGAAAGCACCTCTTCAAGAGAGATGCACCGACTCGGACTCTCCAACTCCTCCAGCAGTCGTATATACGAAGGCAGGATTACCCGGCAACCAGATCCACGCTGACATATCACACTCGCAAGGACGGCACGCGGCTCCACCGCACCGCCAATAGCCCGAGCCCGAGAAGAGCACATAGCTCGATGTCCGACGCGCGCCCCCAGCCTAGCCGGAACAGCACAAGGCCCGTCGGCAGTGTGTGATTGAGGTCGCGTTGACGAACGCCAGGGCCGCGTGTGTTACTCGCCGCTGACTAAAACACGCGCGCTGATTGGCCCGATGCGGCCCCGGCGCCACCGTCGCCGACGGGGATATCGCTGCCGCAGACTTACACGCGCGACGACGGCAGATGAGCTGGCCGCGCGAAACTCTGTAGCTACTCGTCCTGCTCGGGGACATAAATGCACTGGCCCCCGTTCCTGACGGCGGTGGCTGCTGGCTGCAATCTAGACTCGTGAACCCTTTCTCGCATTGAGCTCTGCTGCTGTACAACTTCGTCGTGACATACGCAGACGCGCACGTACACACGCACTCGCACGTACGGCTGTATACACAGACGCAAGCATTGCCAGCCTGCAGCTTTCGCGAGCCGCAGACAACATGGCCTACCTCACAGAATCATCCCCTCTGCTGCCCTCGGAGCCCACCACCGAGCGCCCGTCCCCCAATGCCTTCGACTCCAAGCCCCTCTCGCGGGACGCCTCGCCGTCGCGCAGCAGCACATCCTCCTCGTCATCCTCCTCGTCCGGCCTCAATGACACGCTCCGCGACGTCATCATCGGCTTCTCGGACGGCCTGACGGTGCCCTTCGCGCTGACGGCCGGCCTCTCGTCGCTCGGCAGCACGCGCCTCGTCATCATGGGCGGCCTCGCCGAGCTCTTCTCCGGCATGATCAGCATGGGGCTGGGCGCGTACCTGGCCGCCGCCACGGAGCGCGACCACTACCGCTCGCAGCGCGCCGGCGTCGTCGCCGCCGCCGCGTCCCCCGTGCTCGCCGACCGCGCCGCCGAGCTGCACGCCGTGCTCGACAAGTACGGCGTGTCGCGCGCCGCCGCCCGGCCCCTCGTCGACGAGCTCTGCGCCGACCGCGAGCAGTGGGTCAACTTCAAGATGGATTTCGAAGTGCGCATGGACGAGCCCGCCGGCCACCGTGCCTGGGTCTCGGGCGCCACCATGGGCCTGAGCTACTTCGTCGGCGGCCTCATCCCCATGGTGCCCTACTTCGTCCTCGACCGCGTCCGCGACGCCCTGCTCGTCTCCATCGCCGTCACTGTCGTCATCCTGCTCGCCTTCGGCTACGCCAAGAATTACGTCGCCGTCCGCAACCACCGCGCCGGCGTCTGGGGCGCCCTGCAGACCCTCGTCATCGGCGTCCTGGCCGCGGGCACGAGCTACGTCATCGTCAAGGCACTGGACAGGGGCGGAAGCTAGAGGGACTTGCTTCCGTTTGTGGTGCTGGTTTTTTTCTTTTTGATTTGGAGCATGGCGTTGGCGGGACAAAACTCGGGATATCAAGGCTTGGTGGCTGGAGATGCTCACGAGCATCATGAAGTTTACGAACCATTCTCATCACCTTTGAAAAGTGCTCACGGAACGGGTTGCGCGCAGCAAGCAGCGTTCGTGAGCCGGCATGTAGCGTACCTAGTAGCGGTCTGTTGGCGAACAAACCAACGGACAGTCATAATCTACACATCTCTTCGCTATGCATGTTTCAAGTAGTCATACAAGACAAACACCAGTGAGGCTCATGTACATGTAATGCCAACAACTCGGCGCCACGTTTCCAAAGCCGCCCGTCCGCATGGACTGCACCCTCTTTGTCCATCTCACCACCGGCTGGAAACGTTCTAGGGGATGCAAAAGTCGATCCAGCTGCCGAGGTAGTCGAGCCTGTTGCCCAGATCGTCCTGGTTCTTGTAAATCGCCTCAAACTCATCGAAGCTGAGGCGGCCCCAGCCGCCCCTCTCGGCCGCCTTGGCCTCGGCCATGGTCAGCATCCCCCACCGCTGCAGCGTCTCCATAGTCGGCTCGCTGGCGGTCGAAGTCTCTGACTCGTGCCGTGAGTTCTTGTCGTCGTCATTGTCGAAAGTTGCATCTGCCGACTGCGTGGGAATCGAGCCCCACTCGAGGTAAGGAGCTGCGTCGCTGTTCGGGCGGAACTGAGGCATCGTAGGATCACGATGCTCCTCGGGCGACTCGTCCTCACTGACTGAAGTATCCGAGAGTACCGTGTAAGTCGAACGATCGGCTGAATCGTCAAGCTCCACCGCGTTGCGCGGCGCATCGGGTACCGGTACGACTTGGTACCCGGTCTCATGAAGCAGTTCCTCCAAGGTCTTGTCCTGAATGGATTTTTCCAAAGTACGGCCCGTGGGCTGAGCGTCGGCCGCTTCCCGAGTCTGCTTGTCGTCCTGTGGCTCGACTGCCGCAATTTGCTCCTCGTACTTTTCCCGCTGCTCCTTGGTCTCCGCTGCCTCTACTGCCAAGTCCTCGACGGGCTTGAAAATCGTGTCGAGCAGCTCGTTGAAAGCTTGCTGCGTCACCTGATACAAGATTTCCTTGCCCGCGTCCCTTTCGGCGTCTGGGATGTCCATGCCTCCCCATCGCTCGGGGACGCTCCTGGACGATGTCGACGGGTTCGAGCGGACATCGTAGTCGTCCATGTCCTCTGCGAACCGAACTTTGGAGCTTGATCGCGAGCGGGTGATTGGTGAGGCTGCTTGATCGCCTGCCTTGGCTTCTTCAACTGCCTTGTTGAGGCGCGCCAGTACGTCTTCATCGTTGTCCCAGTCCTCCGGGGCCACGCCCCCCTCTTCCTGGTCCAGGTAAAACTGGCGCCTCTTCCATCTCTCGTGCAGCTGGCTTCGCGCCATATCTCGGCGTCGCTTCTCCAGCTTGGGTGCCCGACGGCGGGCTTGCGCGAGGAATCTGGCTCGGCTCTCGCTGTCCGTTTGCGCCGCACCGGCGGTGGAGTCGTGGTCGCGGGGGTGGCCGTTGGCGTCGCCGTGCTCCTCATCATCACCGTCGTCTTCTTCCTGGTCGTCAACCTCACCCTCGCTCTCCTCGATCTCCGGCTGATGGTTGCCTGCGATGATCTCGGGAAGCTCCTCGAGAGTCGTCGGCGGCTCCAGCAGAGTCACCCAGTAGGTGCGATCAGTTTCATTGCCGCTCAACCGCCGAACGGTACGCCAGTTATTATCTGCGTCTCTGCGGGCGACTAGCCGGCGCCGAGGGCGCTGATCGGTATCGTAGGCAAACAGACTCGTCAAGATGTCTTCACGGCTTGCCGTGTCGCCGCGATTCTCCACCGTGACGCTGTGATGGCCGTCGTCGACGTCAACGCTGCCGTCGTGATGGTAAGTCTTGCCCTCAAATCGCATGTCGCCGTCGGCAGGAGGCACTCTGCCCTCTCGACCAAAAAGGCTGCTGAGGGGCTGGCGGCTCGTCACCAGCTGTTGAGCCTCCGTGCTAGCGAGGAGCTGGTCTTCGAGCCCGTCGAGGATGTCCTTGTGCATCTGCTTGTACAAGACGTAGTAGGCGCGAAACATGCGGAGAAAGTCTCGCCGGTCGACGTATCCATCCCCGTCGATGTCGTAGCCCTCAAACACCTTGCGCAGCTTGTCCTTGCGCTTCCGGTAGGACAAGCCGTGCAGGAATTCAGAGAAGCCAATGAGGTCGTCGTTGTTCGAGTCGTAAAAGGAGAACATGCGGTCGTGGATGAGGTTCGGCGCGGCGTGACGGGAGCCGCCGGTCGGCACGAGGCACCGCTCGAACGTCTTGCGATCCATGGCGACGCACAGCTCGTCCGGGTCCTCTCTCCACTCCGTGTTGGCCATGAAGGTCCATTGCTCCCAAAAGGCCTCGAGCTCCGGCCGCTCGAAACCTGTATCCCGCGACAGCTTCGCGATCAAGCCCCGCGGCAAGTTACGCCGGCAGGTGTCAGGGTCGCCCGTGTACCAGACCGGCTGCATCTGCCTGGGGCCAAACGGCGGCGCGGGGACCCTGATTTTGTAGAAGATGTGCGTTTTGATGTGCAGGCCCTGGGTCTCGCAGGTCTCGCACAGATCGAAATCGGCGCAGTTGGCGCATCGGTAGCGCACGCCGCGTATCGGGACCATGCCGCACGCATTACACTGGCATCCCCTATGGACGCACCCGTTGCGCCGCGCGTTGTCCTCGGAGACCCGGAAGAGCAGGTTCACAATGTTGTGGCCCGCGCGCTGCGACGGCGGGAAGCCCGCTGGGTCGTTCCACCACTCCCCTTCGGCGACGTCGACCACAGTCTCTGCATCGCCTGCGGGCGGCGGGTTGGCGGCTTGGATGTTTTCGTCGGCCGGGGCCTCTGAAGACGAGCTAGAGCGCGTCTCGTCCCTGGCAGGTAGATGGCGGGAGCGACGGATTGCGTTGCTCCTGTGCAGCCTCCCGCCAGGAGGGAGGTGTTCTGGGCGGTACGGCTGGCTGGACTGGTATGCGTAGTATCCGACGGAGATGGCGGCCACGGCGGACACGATGGCCACGGCCACTCGTGGCCGCGTGAGGGTGTCGACCGAGGGTGTCGATAACCACATGGCGAAGCTCACAGCATGATGGAGGCGTCAGCGGGTCGTGAGCTGTGCCTGTCCTGGGCGTTGGACGGAGCTTCGTCGCCGGCGGTGATGCGCGCGCAACTGCTGACTTCGTGGCGCAGCGGGAGGACGGGGGAGCAGTATTCACGCAAAGCGAGTTATTTTGTCCACCAGCCGCGTGGCGTGGTTGCCAAGAGCAAGTCGTTGAACTGGGGAGAGTTGAGATGCACACAGAGGTGGTTGATGGAAGAGCTCACCGTATTTGTAAAGCTGCCGCTAGGCTCGTGCTTGTACCTCCGTTGTTGAATTTGGTGGGCCCTCCCGCTCTCGCACCCGCCACCTTCACGAATAGGTACAAGCAGGCACCCGAAGCTGCCGCTAACCGACAACCCTGTGGGCGCCTTGGACGTCTATTGGCGGAGCCCGAATTCGATGATGTTTCTCGACATGATCCGACGATGCGGTCCTCGCATCATCCGCCTCCCACCACCTCTCTTGTACTCTTCCACCGCACTCCCGCCCGCGGCTAGAGCTCCAACATGGCAGACAGACCTGAGCCGCCGTTCACGGGGCAGATGCCCTCGTCATTTGACGACAATGAGTATGCGCGCCAATTCTTTGCCAGACACAGCAAGCGTTGCGAACAGACCGGCTCACACGACATGTAGCGAGTTTTTCAACGAGCGGCCCATGCAAAAGGCCCTCCGCAAGGTCAAGGAAGAGCCTCTCGTCCCCCTTGGTGCGTCCGTTTGCCTCTGCGGCCATGCCGCTCCCATGATGGTCCGCTGACGTACCCGCGCAAACAGGCATCGGCCTGACCGTCTTCGCCTTCGTCGGCGCCTACCGCGCCCTCCGCCGCGGCGACTCCCAGCAGGCCAACAGGATGTTCCGCGCCCGTGTCGCCGCGCAAGGCTTCACTGTCGTCGCCATGGTCGCCGGCAGCATGTACTACAGCCGCGACCGCGAGAAGACGGCCGAGCTGCGCAAGCTCAAGGAGCAGCGAGACGCCGAGGAGAAGCGCCAGAGGTGGATCCACGAGCTCGAGATCCGCGACGAGGAGGAAAAGGCCATGAAGGCGCACCTGGAGAAGCGCGTGCAGATGAACAAGGCAAAGCTGGAAGTCGAGAGCGAGCCTGCGCCGGCGACGCAGGGCGGCGGCGGTATCCTGGGGAAGCTGGGCCTCTGGTCGCAGGGAGAAAAGGCGGCGGCAGACGGCGAGGCGGCCAAGGCTGTCGAGGCTGTCGAGGCAGCGGACGAGAAGAAGCCGAAGAAGAGCAACCCCAAGAGCTCCCTGGGCGCGATTGGCGAGGTCATTGCATCACAGAAGAAGGACGACTCCAAGTCGGCGGACGAAGGTTCCAAAAAATAGACGCTGTTTCGGGCGGCTCAAAATCATCATCATGTTGGATGGCGTCTGGGAGGCTGTTGTTGTTTTTAAAGGCATGTACGATATACGCGTGGATGCGATCCTGGCATTGTGGCCCTGCTCTTGTACACTTCGGCCAGTCACTCAAGGCATGTATCAACACGACCCGCTCACTTGGCATTAGCCATGTCCAGACCATCTCTAAGTAGCAGTGAAGAACCAATGAATGAGCTGCGGGCTTTGTGTAAAACAATTCTATCCCATTGACCCGCCGCTGCGGTTTGCACCGACCAGGCCGGCCATCTCCAGCAGCGCCCTGTCCGCCTCGATGTCTCCTGTCCCGAGATTGATCTTGCGCCGTGCCTCGGCTTCGCGCTCCTCCCACGCCCAACGCTCCGCCTGTGCCTTGGCCTCCTCGTCGCCGCCGCAACCCCAAACCTCGAGATGCTCGATCTGGAACCGGTCCTGGAAGTCGTACTTCCGCGCGAGACTTGTGTGGAACGCGCCGCCACGGGACCGGTAGTTGTGATTGAAGACACCGAACTCAAACGAGTCGTTGAGGAGCAGAGACACGGTTCCCAGAGAAAACGCTTCGTCTCGGCGGTTAGACTTTGAAGGTTTGGGGTGCGGGCAGCCAAATGAGAGGCAGGACCTGTTGCCTGGAGGTTTCGTGAATGCGACGTAGTCTGTGTTAATGGTCGAAGCGGGGAATACGTCGTGGATGGGCTCCAGCTGGAAGAGCACGGTTTCCGAGTCGCCGAAGCACTCCTTGTGCGTATGCTTCCAGTGCTCTCTGACGTAGACCCCGAACGTGACGCGGTCAGACTTGCTTCCGTTGGGGAAGCGCTTCGTGGGTAGCGACTCAGCAAACGACGACTCCTGGCCGCCGTCCGGAACGTCGTCCAGACGCGTCCCACGCACGAGTAGCAGCGTTGGCGCCCGCCAGTTGAAGACTTTGGACTCAAAGCTGCCAACCGAAAAGCCCGCCTGACTGCCGGAATACAGCAGCCGCACGCGCCGGAACAGCGACGAGCCGGGGAGAAACATGGAGATCTGCGACAGCATGTGGTCGTTGAGTATGTCTCCATTGCTGGGCAGCAGCGGCTGCGCAACCTTGGGCAACGGTTTGCTCTCGGAGCACCGTCGCCCGTCGACGTGCTTGGTGAAATCAAGGTTCTTGGAGAAGAGGAAGTGTTCGAAGAGGCCGTTGAAGCCGTTGAACAGGTTGGGACACAGCACGGGGATGATGGTCTTGAAGTGCCGATAGCGGATCCCTGGGGACGCCTCGGCGTCGACAAAGGCGGCGAGGATGTTCTCCGCCGTAGAGCGCAGGCCGTCGAGCTCGTCGCCCGATACGCGGCTCGAGTACTGGGAGAGGCTTTCTTGGCCTTCTAACGGGGCGGCCAGGAGCAGGAGCATCAGCAGTTTTCGGAAGTTGTCAGTGGGAATCATGGCGCCATGAAACTCGGGGGCGCTGCCCTGCGTGACGGCCTCTGTGATGTCAAGGAGCTCATACGCGGTGAGCACCAAGTCATCGTCGTCTTCCCCGTTCTCGTCGTCGTCGGCGGGCGCGTCGACGGCAAAGCCGCCCGCGCGAGCCACTGGGGTAGCATTGACGTCCTTGGCGTCAGCCGGCGGCGGCGGCGGCAACGACGCAGCTCCAGCTTCCGAGGCCTTCCGGTCGTACACGGCCAGGCTCTTGAACAGCAGCTTCGTGCGGTCGGACGCGCCCTTGGCCAGGACCCGACGGTACCGCTCCGTCATGATGACGACGACCATGATGACCTGCGGCAGCTCGAGCACCGCCGGCGCGTCCTGCAGGAACGGAAAGGCGCCGAGGAACGAGACCATCTGGAAGACGACGGGGGACGCGCCGAGGATGTCCGGGATCTCCAGGTAGCGCGCGACGGTGTCCTCCTTGAGGTAGCGCACGCTGCCCTGCTGGTCGGCGAGGCCCTTGAACACATCCTTGAGGCAATAGTACTCGAGGGAGGTGAAGCATTTGTCCTTGAATCGCAGCGCCTAGGGTGCGCAATCAGCATTGCGGCGAGGTGGCGCGGCGGCCGACCAGGCTCACGACTCACAAGCTCGTGCACCAGCTCCTCGTGCGACCGCCGGCGCGGCTGCTCGTCCGATTGTGACTGGCCCATGTTGATTGAGCTGCCTATCCGGCCCTCATCGCTTCCCGGCTCCGGTGTCACAGTCACTCATGCCCAGCACGAGCAATTGCAGGCTTGGTGGAAGCGCGGGCTGTCGGAGGTGTTGTGATGACATGGTTTCGAGTCGTCGTACGTCACTGATACGAGGTACATGTACATGCCCAGGGAGGAAGGCAGGCACGCGCACCCGACGCCACGCTTTGTCCACACGTACCTGGCATTTGCAGCGTGTCGCGACCAGAGACGCATCCAATTCTTATCACAGTGAGATGGTTGCCTCTCTTTTTCTGTTTCAATTTTTCATTCTCTGTCCCTCTAGCCACGTCCTGTAATTAAGTCATTCCATACCCTTGTACTACTACGACTACCACTCGTAATTGCACCTCCCTCGGTCCAAGACCATTAGTTTTTGTCCTTGTTCTTCCCCTTCTTCGTCTCCTCCTCCGCCTTCTTCTTCTCTTCCTCCAACTTCTTCTTGTCCTCCTCCTCCTTCTTCTTCCTCTCCTGTTCCTCCTGCTTCTTCCTCTGCTTCTCCTCGTGCTCCTTCTTCTTCTTCTCCCTATCTACAAAAATATGGTGCCAGTCATCTTGGGTGCACTGCTTTCCGCAGACGCAGTAGTCCCATAGAATAGCGCATATGAGGCGGTCAAACCTTTTACACTTGTGCCACTGGCATTTGCTCCCCTTGGCCTCGGCCCTTTCCGTGGACATTTGGATGAGCTCTGCCTGCATCTTTTTAACGTCCCCCGTCTCTTCGCCACCGAGGTGTTGTTGGACGTTCTTTGACGTGTCCCGCGACTCGTCCCGGGCTTTTGGGTACTTGTTCGGCAGCGGGATCTTCAGGCCCAGGTCG